>LBNU01006674.1:61188-82788 GCA_014162995.1 Artemisia annua | reverse complement strand
TACCAACAACGACTAGTAGTCGTATTTGTCCCATGGGCCATATCTTTTCTCCTGTAAAGCCAGTCAACGGCGTCGTGGCCGGGCTTAACTGACTTTGTATCTCAGGTCGCAATCTTTTGAAACAGTGTTCGTACATTATATCTGTGGATGCCCCTCCATCAACATACATGCGGTGGATATCATGACCCCCCCTTTTTTTTTCAATGGTGAGTGGTTCCACCACTGCGTTGTCCGCCGCCAAGGTGGGGAAAGAGATTTCGCTTCCATAAGAAAACTTTTGGCTGACCTTTTGCCTAGTATTTCGCTGCCATGATTGTATCATGTAGATGGTGTCAGCCTTGTCCTTAGGTGCTTATTTCTTGTTTCCAGTCTTTTGTTTGTCTTTCCCCTCCTTGATGTTCTTAACTAGATGGTCCAATTGGCCTTCTTTTACTAGTTTATCAATTAGTTGGCGCAATTGGATACACTCATTGGTGGTGTGGCCCTTCTGTCCATGGTACTCGCAGTACCCGTTCCCTACGCGCCGATCTTCTGGAGTGCGCAAGTGTGACGGCGTCACCTTCTGTAATCTTCAAGGTCTTTTGAGTTTTTGTTGTTTTCCGCACTTTTTCACTCCGAAAACGCCCGAAAATGCTTCTTTTGTGATTTTCCCTTCAAAAGTACCTAAAATGAGAAAAGAAACGACTTTGGGTGAAATTCAAACCAAAAACATACGAATTAGGACTCAAACCGACCCCTAAAAACATAACATTTTTTGTCTCATCAAATATTCTCCCAAACAAATCGTTTTACTTGATTACCTGTGACTGTCGCCACTGCTTTTGCCTCAATCCACTTAGTAAAGTAGTCTATGGCCACAATAAGAAATTTCAGTCCCCCTGCTGCAACAGGGAAGGGGCCCGCAATGTCGATACCCCACTTATAGAATGGCCATGGCGAGGTAATATGCGTTAGCTCTTGTTGTGGTTGGCGCGGGATGGGTCTGTGAACTTGGCATTCGCTACATTTCTTTATCATATCACGCGCATCGCGATGCATAGTGGGCCAGTAGTATCCTGACCGCAAGGCTCGTACTACAACGGACCGTGGTCCTGAATGCATGCTGCATGAACCGGCGTGGATTTCTCGGAGTACGTAGTCTGCCTGGAGAGGTCCAACACACCGAAGCCATGGTTGTAAAAATGAGCACCGATATAGGATACCATCCCGCAGTTTGAAACTCTGCGCTGTGCGCCGTATCCGTCGAGCATCCTTCGGTTGCTGGGGCAATATGCCCTTGCTTATGAATTCGATGATAGGGGTCATCCACGTAGGATCCTGCTCCTCAATCACCGTAGATATCTCCCTCTCCGAGATGGATTTGTTCTTTAGGATCTCCACTAATACTTGTTTTGACAGGTGCGCAAAGCTTGTAGATGCGATCTTGCTTAGTGCGTCCGCTTTTCTGTTTTCCCCTCTAGGAACTTATTTAATGGTGAACCTGTCAAAACCCTGGATTAGTGATTTGGTCTTGTCGAGGTATTGAACCATGTTATCCTCTTTAGCCAGATATTCACCCGATACATGATTGGCCACTAATCGGGAATCCACATTTGCTTCTAGGTTGCGTACACCCATTCGAGCTGCAATGCGTAATCCAGCAATTAGGGCTTCATACTCTGCCTCATTGTTCGTGGCTGTGAATTCAAAGCACAGTGCGTATGTGAACTCCATTCCTTCTGGACTAGTGAGGATAAGGCTTGCGCCCGACCCGTCCACGCATGAAGATCCATCTGTGAATAGGACCCATGGTTCTTATAGTTCTACCTCGCGTTGTGAAGGTGCAGCATCAGTGTCTGGTTTTTCGATGATGAAGTCTGCTAGTACTTGCCCCTTAACCGCAGTGCGTGGCCTATAAGAGATGTTATGCTCGCCTAGCAATATACTCCATTTTTGTAATCGCCCCGATGCGTCCGGTTTGGAGATAACTTGTTTGATAGGTTGGTCTGTGATTACCACTATGGGGTGTGCTTGAAAGTACCTTCACAGTCTTTTGGCGGCGAATACTAATGCCAGGACCAACTTTTCCATTGCACTATAGTTAATTTCTGTCTTCTTGAGTGCTTTGCTGACAAAATATACCGGTGTTTGTACGGAGTTCCTATCTGTCAATAGCACCGCGCTGACTGCTCCATGAGTCGCAGACAAGTACACAATTAACTCTTCCCCTGGTCGGGGTGCGATTAGCGTGGGAAGCGCTGCTATATGTTGCTTAAGCTGTGTAAAAGCTTCTTTCGCTTCTGTAGTCCAACGAAAGTCTCCCTTTTTTGTACACTTCTTGAGTGTTCTAAAGAGGGGGAGTGACTTATCTGCTGACTTGGACAGGAATCTGTTTAACCCGGCTAGTTTTCCATTCAGAGACTGGACTTCTTTCAATGTGCGTGGTGAAGGGAGTTGGATTACAGCCTGTGTTTTTTCCGGACATGGCTTAATACCGTCAGGTTCTATCAAGTATCCAAGGAACATGCCTTCTGTAGCGCCAAAAGTGCATTTTTTAGGATTTAACTTCATGTTGATCTTTCCTAGTGTTCTAAATGTTTCTTCAATGTCGCGCACCAATTCGTCTTCGGTATGGCTTTTTATGACAAGGTCGTCAACATAGACCTCTAGGTTGCAGCCCACTTGCTTTTCAAATGCATTATCTACCAATCGCTGGTAGGTGGCGCCCGCATTCTTTAAGTCAAAAGGCATTTTTGTATAACAATAGACACCTTGGCTTGTGTGGAAGGCTGTTTTTTCCTCGTCTTCTTTGGCCATTTGGATTTGGTGGTATCCTTTGTATGCGTTCAAGAAACATTTAAGGGGGTATCCACACAAAGACTCTACCTTCCAGTCTATCTCCGGTAGTGGGTAGCAGTCTTGTGGACATGCTTTGTTGAGATCATTGAAATCCACGCACATCCGCCAACTACCATCACTCTTTTTGACCATAACTGGATTAGAGATCCAGTCATGGTAATAGACTTCTCGCATGATACCTGCGTCCACAAGCTTGTGTACTTCCTCTAGAATGGCTTTTGCGCGCTCTGGAGCTTGGCCGCGCTTTTTCTGCCGTACTGGGGAGTATCCTTGTCGGATTTTCAACTTGTGTTCTGTAATCGAGCGTGGCACACCAGTCATGTGCTTTGGTTCCCATGCGAAGATATCCAGATTCCTTTGCAAGAGTGCGCACACGGCCGCTCTGCCTTTATCAGACAGCGATCCTCTGATCGATACTTCTTGCTCCGGGTAATCAGGATGAATTGCGACCTTCAAGTTTGGTACTTTAGGTGCGCGCTGTTCTGGAGTGTGTGTTGTCTCCCATGTAATCGCGTTACACTCTCCAGGTGGTACAGTGCTATTGTAGAGGGTGACAATGCCGCCTTCTACTTGGAATTTGAGCATCCCATGTGCTGTAGACGGTACCGCGCATATGGCTGATATTCCTGGTCTTCCGATAATGCCATTGTATGGCGAAGGAGATTTGATCACCATAAATTCATCCAAGCTGCCGTAGAGTGTTCCTTATTACCAACAACGACTAGTAGTCGTATTTGTCCCATGGGCCATATCTTTTCTCCTGTAAAGCCAGTCAACGGCGTCGTGGCCGGGCTTAACTGACTTTGTATCTCAGGTCGCAATCTTTTGAAACAGTGTTCGTACATTATATCTGTGGATGCCCCTCCATCAACATACATGCGGTGGATATCATGACCCCCCCTTTTTTTTTCAATGGTGAGTGGTTCCACCACTGCGTTGTCCGCCGCCAAGGTGGGGAAAGAGATTTCGCTTCCATAAGAAAACTTTTGGCTGACCTTTTGCCTAGTCTTTCGCTGCCATGATTGTATCATGTAGATGGTGTCAGCCTTGTCCTTAGGTGCTTATTTCTTGTTTCCAGTCTTTTGTTTGTCTTTCCCCTCCTTGATGTTCTTAACTAGATGGTCCAATTGGCCTTCTTTTACTAGTTTATCAATTAGTTGGCGCAATTGGATACACTCATTGGTGGTGTGGCCCTTCTGTCCATGGTACTCGCAGTACCCGTTCCCTACGCGCCGATCTTCTGGAGTGCGCATTGGTGGGGGTTTCGGGAAGTTCGCGCCTTCTGTCACAAATATCTCCATTGGAGTCTTCGTTAGTGGGGTATACTTGTCATTCTCTCGTCCGCCCCTTGACTGCGGTAGCTTTTATTACGGTTGCTACTCTGGTCGTTGGATTGTCTCCTGGGCTGTTCTTGTGACCTATAATTCGAGTAGCCTTTCTTGCTATCAGCGGCTGCGGCTTCTCCTTGGATAAAGGACCTTGTGCGCTTCATAAGTTCATCAAAGGTTTGGGGAACCCTATCGTTTAATTTTTTGATAAGTTCTGGGTTATTGATTCGGTTCATAAACCCTGAGATCTTTAGTATTTCTGGACACGCTTTGACGTGTATGCATTCGTCCTTATAGCGCTCCACATAAGCGCTTGTGGATTCCCCTTGGCGTTGTTTTACCCTAGCAAGCTCGACAGGGTTTTTGGCGCACTTCTTCCTCTGAGTAAAGTTTAAGCGAAACGCCTTCGGCAACTCTTCAAACCCATCGATGCTTCTTCGTGGCAGTTTACTAAACCAGTTTCGCGCATTCCCTACCAATGTAGAGTTAAACATGTGGCACCACACATGTTGTGGCCAATTTTCGATGGTAGCGGCTGATTCGAAAATTTTAGGTGGTCGTCAGGGTCACCCGTCCCATCATAAGTTTTAACATTAGCGGGCATGCGCCTTCTCTTATCTTTTGAAAAATCACTGATGCGTCGAGTGAATGCATCAACCTTTTGGCGGCGCCAAGGACGAGACATATCTTCGTCCTCCTGGTCGCGGTATCTTTTCCTGGACTTCCAGTGTCCTGTTTCTTCGTCCTCGTTGTCCGAGGAGTCACTTGGGGACGAGCTCACTCTTATGCGGCGTTTGCGTCGATTGTCATCGGAATCTGAGCTTAAAGGGCTTTCGCTTGGGGAGCGCCGTCGTCCAAGTCTGTCATGAACCCTGCGCCTACCAAGCCTAGTGTGGACGTTGGTACGGCCCCCATCGTCTTCGCTCTCTGACAAGTACTGTAAGTCAACTGCCTCATCGTCCACCATTTTCCTTCCAATCCTAGTAAACACTGGTGGTCGGCGGGTATCTTTCTCGCGCCTCTCCTTTCGGTGACGCGGTGGAGATGCTTCATATTTAGGGTCAAAGTTGAGCCGGGCTTGCAGGTTCCGACTTGACCTCTTCTTCGCTTCCTCTTGCATAAGGGCAGCCAAGGTTTCATAGTTTTGGGACACGAAATCACTTGGCTCTAGTTCAGGCGCGACTCCTTCTAGCGCGAGGATGTCTGTTTCCAAATCATGAACCTCGTTTCGAGCAAGCGCACGTGGCGGCTCACTGAGGTCTATTTCTGGCACCGTCTGGTGGGGGGTGGTGAAAAGTGTGCGCTGTAGATCTCCCGCACTAGTGGTTTCCGTGGTGGTCTGAGTGGCCCCTGTGAGAGCACTGGTTGTTCCAGAGGCCTGCTTAGGGGCTGAATCACTTTGCTGCTTCTTCCCTTGTAGGTCGCTATGCGTTTTCTTCGCATGCGGAGTCCGCTGGTTTAAGTTTTTGTGCTTTGTCATTCTAGTTTTTAGTAGAATTCTTAGTGTAGGGTCCCACGGATGGCGCCACTTGTTGATACAAAAGTTGGGCTCTCCTTGTTTAGATTCTGATTCCCGTATCAATTAGATCTTAATGCTGAGACCTGCGCACTAAGAGAACAAAGAAAACACCGTTAGGCTTATCGTGGGATTGTTTCCCACGATTATCCTCCGGCGTGAGAGTAAGTAATCGGTTTTAGGGTTTTAGTGAAGAGTTAGGGTTATTAGATGATACCTTAATGAGAGCCGAGATGCCCTTTATATACACACGAAATCCTTGTTGGTTTCGTGTTCCTTACCCTTCGGCGTATCCCTACTTATTCGGTCCATTGATCCTTATCCCATAAATAAAAGATTCCATATCGAGACCAAATATAATAGATTAGACTTTGGGCCTTCGTGAGCCCAAACCTTTACCATGATAGCCCACGAGTGGTGGGCTTGGTATTAGTATCGTCCATTAGCCGGGTTCGTGACCCGAATGCGGACTATACGTCATCAATAACCATATATACCCCTATGCATGGAAAACTTTGCAAAACTAGTCCTAATTCCATGCAAACTATATTTTTATGAAACAAAAAGATTTCCTAGCTTATGTTTAACTAATTTTAGCTTAACTAAGTTACCTAAGTCAGATTTTAGCTTACGAAAAGGGCTTATAGCATGTTAAAAGTAATTCGACTCTTTTTAGGGTTTGAAAATGAAAACTAGCAAATGATTATGACCAAGGCTTAGGCAAGGGATCCTATGGGTTCTAAGGCACCTAATATCTATCCTAGAACTAATCTAAAGCTAATAGAATCAAATTTGAGGCTTACCTAGGTCGGGGAAGGGTTAACGAGGGGTTTAGGGTTTTCTAGGGCTTCTCTCGGCTCAAACCACAACTCGACAAGGCTCAAGGCTTCACTACTCGTTTGCTACGATTTCTAAGGGTCTTATACTATAGAAATGTGAGGTGGAGAAGAGAAAGAAAGGTGTGAAGAAGAATGGAGGGGAGGGGGTATTTATACTCGCGTAAAGAGTAGCGAGCAAGAAAAAGAAGTAGGAGGTATCGAGGAGGGGGAGGTGAGTAAGCTGAGCTAGGTGGTGTCGTGGGAGGTCTAGAGGGTGACAAGGACGAGCTAAGAGGTAGCTAGGGGGCTGCCTAGGCCGGTTGTGGTGGTAGAGAGCCAAGGGAGGCGGTTGGAGAAGAAAGGGTGACAAGGAGGTGATGCACCTCCTTGATTGGGTGCTTGGAGGTTCTTGTAAGCTGCTTGGGAGGTTTAGTGATGGTTTAGGGTGATTAGTGGTGGATTAGTGGTGGATTAGTGGTGGTTTAGGGGCGGTTTAGTTAAGTAGGTGACAAGTAGGTGATGCACCTACTTGTGTGGTTGCTTGTATGGTGTTAGGGTGCTAGTTTAACTGGGAGAGGTGCTAGGGTGCTTGGTTGTAAGGTTTGAGGTACTATAGTAACCTAGTTCTAAAGTTTAAGTCTAGTTCTAACGTAGTTTTGTCTAGTGAGAGTTTAGGTTTTGCCTAGGGCTTAGTGCCTAAGTTAGGTTCCTAAGAGTGTTTAGTGACTAATCCTAAGTTCTAAGGGGTTTGTACTAAGTGGTGGTAACTTATGGAAAAGATTTGGGAAGGTTTGTCCTAGTTTTCGGGAAGTTATAACCTAGTTATGGTTTTATGCCTAAGGGACTTGTACCTAAGCTCTAATGGGTTTTACTAATGCCTAATAGTCCTAAGGTATCCTAATATTCCTAAGGTAACTCATACTTAAGCCTTGGACACTTTCATACTAGTTAAGTTAAGCATATAGGTTTAAAATAAGCACATAGACCTAATTAGGGTTTAGTTAAGGTTTATTAGGGTCTTGTGGTAGGTTTAGTGTGTTAGATTGGTAAATTACTTATTATGGTGTTGTTGTGATCATATGCTTGACATACCAGGGGTTTATAGGGTGTGAGTGTTGAGTTATTTGGCTTGTGAGGATACGTGGGCAAGTCTAGAGAGTATAAAAAGCAAAAATTTACCTGTGAAATACCAACTATAGGTATTTGTAATGGGAATGATAGTGATGAGATTTTGTGGGTTGTTACACATATCCTCGCCAAAGCTCATCATGCTCTGCTCCATGCGCCCCATTCGTCCCTCCATGATATTCATTCTTTCCATCATGGTCATGGTAGGACGCACTCTAACTCGCTCCTCGCCACCGCCCCTGCTTCCACTAGCTTAGGACGGTCCTGCCCCAGCGGCATCATCCTCCGGCTCCAAAATAGGTTCTCCCAACACATCATAAGTCACAACCCCATACTCCACAAGCTTAGGAATCCCAATCAATGTCATATCCGCCCCCATGGTTACAAGAGCTAAAGCTGCAGAAGTCATCAACCCAAAACTTCTCGCAAGCTTAGTAATGAAGTGAGCCTCTTGAATTAAGCTGCCACCCTGGGCTCCCTTTGCCTTGCCTGTCAAAAACCTAGCTAGATACCAAGGAATGTCTACATGATCACCACCATCCATGCTGTGCAACAAAAATATATCTTCCATAGTCGTTTTCTCTCTAGCTGAATGTCTAGCATGAACAGACACAAGTAGAAGCCTGTGAACTAGCCTACGGATGGGACACTGATGACATCAAATTTACCCATGATTTAAGTGTTAATTTCCCCCTAAATTGCTCATCTTTTCTATTCATATGAAGAATATATACTCTTATTTCTTCCTATTTTGGTTTCAGGGTTAAGATGAGTAAAAGAACGAACAAACGCGGAAATGGAAGGACTTAAGAGCAAATACGTGGGAAATATGGATTCTGCACTAACTACGGCATAGAGGTTCATCCACCTATGTCGTAGCAAAGATTTATGAAGACTACGACGTAGCTCACTCTATGACTACGGCGTAGAAATCCACTAAAGGGCACTATGGAATAGCAACTCTCCACTTACGGCGTAGACCCCAATTTGAGGTAGTGANGCCTCTCTCTCAGGCACCTGTTGTAGTACTCCAAAAAGATATCTGACTCGAGCTGTCTCCTAGTATAAAGTCCCATGGCTAAAATAAACTCACTCATGCTCATTTCCCTTTGAACACCCCAAAGTTGAAAGAACAAGCATTTCTCAGTCAAACTCGTGATGTGTTCCTCAAAATCAACTGTAGCTAAAAACTCCCATACATACTCATGAATGATTGGCTCATTTACTGTAAACACCTTTAACCAAGCCCTGCATAGAAACTTATCATTCCCATTTCTAAACACAATGTTACACCGCTTTTACAGCTGCTTAGCGGCATCTCCATCACTAATTGTCTCAAACTCATCCATGTTAAGGGCCTCGGGCCCCTCAATAGTTTTTGTCTTAAGTTCCTTGAGCTCTTTCCTGCATGCTTTCCTAATCTCAGGGGTATAGTTCAAGAACTTTAACCACTGAGATGGGTTGTCGTTATTGTTACCTGTAAAATACAAAATTTCAAAATAAATCATTTATAAATTTCCAGGTCCTACAGCGTAGCTTTATTAACAGCTACGCCGTAACTAAGTTTAAACCCTAACTACAGCATAGCAATTCCTGCCGTAGTTTCTTCCAGTTCAGTTTTCTACGGCGTAGTTCCATTACTACTACGACGTAGTTTTATAATGTCAAAAACTTCAGTTCTGTTTAAAAATCAAAGCTACGGCGTAGCCCTATAACTAGCTACGCCGTAGTTACCATACTGCTGTCGTAATCAGCAAAAACTACGGTGGATTGATCAATTAGCTACGCCGTAACCATAAAAATATCCACCAAGTTTCAAATATAAGTTTCCCACTCAAATATTCAAAGGGCTAGTTTAATTTATTTGATTAGTACCAATGTAAACCAAACCCTAATTTAAATTAATTAAGTCGAAAAACCTAAAACACATTCATTCCATTCGTTCAAATAATCAATGTATAGGCTAATTACTAACCTAAATCATGGTTTAATCCTATTTCACAAATGATATCAAGTAAAACCCTAATAATTGAAATAAATAATAAGAAACGTCAATGATAGGGGTTAGGGATGTTTACCTGCCATGATTGATACTAAGGAATGGATATGAACAAATTTCACAGAAAATTATTAAAGGGGGTCGTTTTTTTTCTTGTGAAAATGAGTTGCGTATGTGTGTGAGTGTGCAAAAGCATCTATTTATACCATCGGATTGCTACGCCGTAGCTCTTTTAAGAGGTTACGCCATAGCTAATGAAAAATGCATAATATAAATTTTAATTATAAAATATTACTATGGTGTAGATATTTAATGGCTACGCTGTAGTTGTGACATAAGTTTTAATAATTTTATATTGTTAATAAATTCGCGTACCTGGATATCCATGATTTCGTAACGAGGTTAAAACTCGTATGTAGATCGTCAATGCATGATTTGTCTTAATCTTTTAATTTGAAATTGCAAAAATTAAAATATACCTTAATTCGCCTAAATAAATTGCTCCCCGGCAGCGGCGCCAAAAACTTGATGCGTTGTATTCATCCTGTTTTACATTTATAAACTTGGAGCTATAAGAATTAACACATACTAACAGGCAGTGTACCCGGTCATGTGTAGTATGCCTTAGATAAATCCGAGTGTCGTCCTAAGAGCTGTTGTTCTGGCGAAATAAGATAGATACTAAAAGGGGTATGCGATAAATAGAGTAAAATAGTAACAAGACATAATTTAACAGAATTGGAAATAAAGGTAAGATAACTAGGGATAGATTATTAAGATGTTGAAGTTTAGTAACGTTCATATTCCCAAGTTCTATGTAGTGGGTGAAAGTCGACAAGAGTCAAATGGTCAAATCATCCGCCCTATCTTACACCTTGTCCTATTCTCACATATTATAAATCCAAGAGTTCATCGGTCGGCGTGAACCTACGAGATGCAAGAGTCATTAAGTGCCATGTTTAATAGACTTGTTCTAGTGAAACCCGACATGGTCAGATCTTAGGTTCTCTCTAACTTCTTAAGTATATCCAATTGGTAGGTGGTCCTAGGGTTAATTCGCACATAAGGAAAAGTAGTATTATGGCCAATTCTTACTAATCCTCGCAACCTACTCGTCTAGGGTCCTAGGGTTAATTCACCTGACTAATAGATACTACCAAGCTTCAATACTACCGAAACGAAAGGATTGCAAACAAGCAAAGAAAACTTCTACATAGATAAATACAAATGATAAAATAAACCAACTCTTAATTAATTGAAAGAATTCATGGAATGATTATTTGCAAAACATAATAGAATTCAAACTTGAATTAGACTAGGATGTTCCTAGTCTAATTAGATGCTATTCCTTCAGTCTTCTAGGTCTTCATTCTTCTTCTGGGTCGTTCTCCCCAAACCCTAGTGAAGGTTTGGGAAAGGGGAGATATCAAATAAACGAAATTCCTCATGTATTTATAATGCTCGACTTGGCTACGATGTCGGTTTTATGACTTACTACGCCGTAGCCTTTGTTCATAATCTCTACGGCGTAGCTTGTTGGCTTGCTACGTCGTAGTCTTCATAAAATCTCTTCTACGCCGTAACTCGATAACTTGTAATGGGCGTAGAGCACTTATCTTCACCATTACGCCGTAGTCCAATGACTAACTATGGCGTAGCATCATAGCTGTCACTACTACGCTGTAGCTTATCGCATGCTACGGTGTAGTCTTCTTCAAATGGAAGTATCAATCAACCTACGGTGTAGTCCCATCTTCGTGTCTTTAGAATAATCTTGAGAGTAGATTCCAATCTTCAGTAGAACAATGCTAAATAATCATCAAAAACGCTCATTTGCTCCTTTCTTGCCCTGAAATGAAATATAAGGGAATAAGAGCATAAATGAAGTTACTTAAACATATAATGATGACATAACGGGGGAAATTGACACTAAGAATAACGGAATTATTTGATGTTATCAAATATCCCCCCATTTAAACTATACTTGTCCTCAAGTAGACTATGTTAATTATAAAATGGTATCTTCCTAATCACGTAGAAGATACAAATTTACTAAAATGCTAGAATAAAGTTAAGCTGAACACCTCACGAAAAGAAGGGAAGGAATTCACTCATACGCTCCCTATTCTAAGTGTTCAATTTCGGGTTGCTCTCACAAATGCTCAGTCATAGCATGTATTCTATCATAAGCTTGGCATTTACACAAAACTCCACCACTAGAGCTATGGTCAAAACAATTTTCGAAAATGATGAGGAGAAATCTGTTACGCTTTTAAGGGGTCATTTAAGCCCTAAATCGTGTTTTTGTGATCAAATATTACCTCAAATCGTTCCTTTTGTCATTTTAGGTACTTTGGACAAGAATTATGGAAAATGGTGCATTTTGGACATTTTTGGAGTGAAAAGTGAAGAAAACGACAAAGTCAATAAACCATGCTGGAAATTGTACCTGACGGCGTCAAGAATTACAAAGGGACGCCGTCACTCATTGAGACAAGAGGTGGATATCATGTTTACACTTGACGCGCCAAAAGAATTTTGGAGCATAACACGTGACGGCGTCACGTTATACCAGAAGTAGGCCGTCACGTATTACTCTAAAGCGTGACGGCCCAGAAGATCTATAAAAGGACGACGTCAAGCAGATGGATTGGACGACAAGAAACCCTATCCGCGGCGAGATGACGGCGTCAGCCATTAAAAGGGGACGCAGTCACCAATGTAAATCTATATATAATTTTTGATTTTTCATTCATTAAGGAGAACTTTTTGGTGGGGAATGATGTGCGGGATTGCGACCACGCACTATACCTCTCAAGGGATCTTGAGAAGCTTGCAATCCCCACCAGGCAGTGTACCTGACCGATGTAGTATAGTGTAGTGGCAAGTACCGGGTGATTGATTGTTCTCTGCGGGAATAGTGTCATTAGGATTGAAAAGCTACTCTAATAGGTCTAGGGGTGAGGGAAGATTCTTTTTGTATTTTATTATTTTTTGGAAAGCAAGTAAAAATCTCGGTTTTGAAGGAGTGGGTGGAATTAGTTGCTAGTTAACTAACCCAAATAACTACTAATGCAAATAAAATAAAATAACAAGAAAGTAAATGTTTGTGAAAACTATATAGAGAGAAGTGTGTTTACTTAGATTTCCTTACTCCCTAACTATCTTTTACCGATTGATTAGTGTGTATTAATTGCGTGGATGACGGATTGTATTCCTTAATAACGGTCGTGGGGGTGTGTACGGACGTCCCCAACTCTATAAGCTCCTACTTCACTCCTATGTCGAGCCGGCTAAGAAGCTCTTAACATGGGATCACTAGAATTCGCTCATGCATTAAATACAATCAAATAACCTTAGTACACCTTGGTTCATGTTTCTTAAGACGTTCAAGCATGTTACCAATTGGAAGTCTGCCAGTTTTCTTAAGCCTAACATCGATAAACATTCATCCAATACAATCAATAACACACCATTCAATCAATAATCAATAGTTAGGTTTCATTAGATCTAAGCAAAGACAAAGAAAACCTAGCCTAGCATGTTAAATAAAAGACAAGCGTAAGATAGAATCAAACAACACAGACATATTGAATGATTAATTGATTACTTATCTTCAATGTAACATGAGAGATCCAAGGGTATAAAACCCTTAAAAAAGCTGCAAAAATCGTCTAGGGTTTCTCTCTAAAAAGTTCCACCCTAAAGACTAAAAATTATGCGAATATATATAGAAAAACAGATCTGACGACGTCACGTTATAGCCTTGACGCCGTCACCTCGCTGTGATTAGGGTTTCTTGATGGCCTTCCTGACGCCGTCCCTCTTTAATCCGTTCTGGCTTATCAAGACTTGACGCCGTCAACTCCATGCTTGACGCCGTCTGGAGTACTATTCCAGCAGATTTTAGCACTTTGTCAAATTCTTCACTATTATGCTCCAAAAACGTCCAAAATGCTTCCTTTTCCAGAATTTCTCTCCAAAGTACCTAAAATGCCAAAAGGAACGATTTAGGGCAATATTTGATCAAATAAATACGATTTAGGGCTTAAATGACCCCCGAAAAGCGGTACACTTTTCGCCTTATCAAATACCCTTACACTTGAGATTTGCTTGTCCTCAAGCAAATGCGCTTTTATTCTAATCAAAATACAAGTTAGGGGTCATTTAACACTAATATAAAAGTAATTACAACAAATAATCGTTCCACTTTAATCATAATAAGCACGGAGATTACATACTAGCACCTCAATTGAAGATAAGTTATCCTTGAATCATTCAATATGTCTATGTGTTGTTTGATTATATCGTATGCTTTTCTTTCTTTTAACATGTTAGCTTAGATTTACTTGTGTTTGCTTAGATCTAATGAAACCTAGTTATTGATTATTGGTTGTTGGTTTGTCATTAATTGTTATGGGTGATTGATTTTAGCGTTAGGCTTAAGAAAACTGGCTAATCTCCTATACGGTAACTTGCTTGAACGTCTTAAGAAACGTAATCGGATGTGTACTATGGTTTTATTGGTTGTATTAAATGCATAAGTGACTATTAATGAGGCCATGATAGGATACTAAACGTGTCGTCATAGGAAGAGATAGAAGCTTATAGAGTTGGGGAAGATCGTACACGGCCCCACGAATGGTATTAAGGAATGCAACCCTTCATCCACGCAATTGTGACAAACCAATTAATCAATAAAAGATAACTAGGGAGTAAGGAAATCTAAGTAATCACGCTTTTCTCCATATAAGAAGTTCTACCATTTACTTTCTTGTTATTTTATTTTTATTGTTTAAGTAGTTATTTAGGTTAGTTAGGTAGCAACTAATTCCGCCCACTCTTCCAATACCCGAGATATTTACTTGCTTTCCATAAAACATAAAAATACAAAAAGAATCATCNGCAATTGTGACAAACCAATTAATCAATAAAAGATAACTAGGGAGTAAGGAAATCTAAGTAATCACGCTTTTCTCCATATAAGAAGTTCTACCATTTACTTTCTTGTTATTTTATTTTTATTGTTTAAGTAGTTATTTAGGTTAGTTAGGTAGCAACTAATTCCGCCCACTCTTCCAATACCCGAGATATTTACTTGCTTTCCATAAAACATAAAAATACAAAAAGAATCATCCCTCACCTATAAACCTAGTTAGGTTAGTTTCAATCCTAACGACACTATTCCCCGAGATAACAATCAATCCCCCGGTACTTGCCACTCACTATACTACATCGGTCAGATACACTGCCTGGTGGGGATTGCAAGCTTCTCAAGATCCCTTGAGAAGTAAAACCTTTTGCAATCTTGCAAAATCACGCATCAAGTTTTTGGCGCCGCTGCCGGGGAATAGTTATTGCTTAGGTTGAAATTTATTTTTCTAGGTATACTCACTAGATTCCTTTCTAGTGAGATTTTTTATTTTTATAGGTTTTCTTTCGTCTATCTTTTTCTTCGTTTCTTTGTTCGTAACCATTACCATCCGCCATCATGGAAGGTGGTAATATCTTTGATCCCGCCAACCCACCACAACAAAACCCACCACAACCAAACCAACCTCCTAGAGCACGCACTTTAGGAGAATACTCCCGTCCTAGCCACCAAGGCTATCGAAACACCATTGAGCTCACTCAAGAAGCCAATGTGTCTCCCTTGCGATCCGACACCATCCGGTTGGTGCAAAGCGGATGTGCATTCCATGGACTTCGTTCCGAAGATCTAAACCAACATCTCAAGGATTTCCTTAAAATCGTAGATTCCATAGACCTTGATGTTGAAACTCGAGAGATGACCCGATTGCGTCTCTTCCAATTCTCTCTACCTGACCAAGCTAGTCAATGGCTTGAGCATTTACCCGCGGGATCCACCGGGAAGAACCACGAAGTTAAGGAATGACATCTTGATGTTCCAACAACGTCAAGGCGAGACCCGTTATGAAGCATGGACTCGTTTCAAGGACTTACTTCAAAAAGTCTCTCATCACGGCATTGATCTTTGGCTCCAAATCCAAATCTTCTATGACCATGTCGACTACCATACCAAGCGAACCATTGATCGAGCCGCCGGGGGCAGATTACGTGACAAAGACGCCAAGGAATCATGGGAAATCATCGATGAACTTGCATTCTACAATGATGAATTGTGGGAAACTACTCATGTTGTAACCTCAGCTGTCAAAGCAATTTTGTCACCGGAAAAGACTCCTCAACTCTCCGAAGAAAGCCTTTGTGAACTTGAGAAAAGGGTTGACTATCTAATTGAAAAACTAAAGAAACCCTTAAGTCCACAACAAGCAACGGTTAACTCTATCTCAAACATAAAACCAACACCGTTGTCCGAATCACCTCTTAGGGAGAACGCCGAAGCCTTCCAAAAGTATGCTCGACCCTATCCACCTCCTCACGACCTTAGCCCAGAATTCGAGGCTCGAATGAGAGAATATATGTCAAACCATTCTGAAAGGTTGGCAAATTCGAGGAGGCCGTCTATAAACAGAGGGAGGAAATTCAAGAGAAAATGGCAGAGATGATAAGCCTGTTGAGGGAGTACACGAAAACAAAAACTCCGGAAAAGGTGTTAGTGAGGAAAGAAAGCGACACACCCACCACCAAGTTTGTTAACTCTATCTCTATTGTTCATATGGACGACAGAGAGAAGGAAGAGCAACCAATAGTCAAGGAAGATTGTGAAGACAGCTTCATCACAACCAACGAAGCTAACGAGAATAATTTAGTCAAAGAATCGTGCCCAGATGAAGGACAAGAGGAACCCCCTATTGAAAAGCCACATGAATCCCGAACCATAGGGTATTATCTAAACCACAACATTAATAAAAAGACCATTGATAATTGGGTGAAAAACAGTGGGGTAGACTACACACCTAGAGGCTCTAAAGGGAGGAAGAAAAAGAATGAGGGTGAGACATTATTCATAAATCCATTGTGTCAAAGTATTCTCACCCGGAAAGTCAATAAAAAACAGGCGGTCTACGGAAATTTTGAAATATTATGTGGCATAGGAGATTTAAAATATCCGGAGACTTTAGCTGATCAAGGGTCAGAGGTGAACATAATGCCCTTATCCATTTATGCTCAATTAACCAATAAGACACTAACCGCCACCCGCATTAGGCTGTCCCTCGCAAATCATTCTTATGTGTACCCCTTAGGAATTGCGGAGGATGTATTAATTAACGTAGCAGGATTCCTATATCCCATTGACTTCATGATTATTGATGATAGGGAAAATAACTACATGCCAGTAATCCCGGGAGCACCATTCCTTGCTACAACACGAGCTACCATCAAATACGAAACGGGGATAATAGAACTCAGGTCAGGGCGAAGAAGAGTTCACTTTCACATGACCCCGTGGAATGTGGGAAAGTGCAAAATGCAGAAAAAGCTTTCAACCAACCCTAATACTTCTAACAACCACGTTCATGAGACGGTCCTTGCATGGGAAGCTAGGATTAAGAATTACCAAGAGTTAGGAAAGAAAGGAGGAATGAGTAAGAGTAAAGGATCTGAAGAAGTTGGGGTTGAATGCAGTCAGCGAGATAGGAGCCTTTTTGGATTCATGAAAGGAGATACGGTGCTACTGCACAACTCAGGGGTAAAATTACCTCCCGAAAAATTCAAATCATAGTGGTATGGACTGTTCACAATAAAAAAGTCTTTGCGAAAACGGGGCTGCAGTCTTGATTGATAGCGAAGGTGGAAAGATGACTGTGAATGTCGAACGATTGAAACATTACCACAATGATAGTAAGAGCTCTATCAACAATGGATACATCATTTTACGAGACGAAGTCACGTAATAGAGCGTGACTTTGAGTCTAGCTACAAGACTCGTTAATAAAGAAAAGCGCTTCTTGGGAGGCAACCCAAGCTTTGTTTGATTGTTTGTTTATTTGATTTTATTTGCTTCCGTATGTATGTTTTATTTATATTGTCTATGGTTCATGTATCAAACATTTTGTGAAAATGCTTTATTTTGTTTTTAACTTCGTCTTAACTACATATAAAGGTATTTTGCAAAAGATAAGTGTAAGGGAAATCCAAATTTGTTTTAAAAGAACGAATTGAACATGAACGATAACAATATTAAATTAACATACATATTAGCACTTGTTTGAGTTAAATGCTTGTATCGAGTCATAATGAATATTTTGCAGAAATTTCAGGAATAAAGACATAGGTTTTTCTGGAAATTTTCCGGAAATAAAATATAAAATTTCTGTTAGATCAATTCTGACGGCGTCAGGTATCACCCGACGACGTCAGGTGTAATTTTCTAAAAATTTTGCAGGTTTTGTTTTTCTGCCAGAATTGTAAAGTTTCGTAAAATCTTTAACTTTTAAACACCAGGAATATGCAAATATTCATTCCACAAGCATTATATCTTTACTTGCTTTTTAGGATTTAATTCTATATAGAATTTACCGCCGATTTTACGCTAGGTTTTCTTGTGTGTTTTCTCAGGTTTAACAGGTTATATTGGACAAGAAGATGTACATGCAGCATATCAAGCTTTTGGAGCTTCTTCAATCTTGAGTTTTCACATTTTCTTGGAGGAAGATTTAACCATGTTACTACATCATCCACACCGAACGAATCAGGGGAGTATTTGTTTCATTCTTTCATTATCTTTCCTTTTACATCTTTTAATTGAACATTGGGGACAATGTTCGGCTTAAGTGTAAGGGGAGTAAATGAAGATTCCTTAGAGATTACAATTGCACTTGATTTTTGTCTTGTTTGATGGTAGATGTGTAATAAAACTAAGAGAAACACTTGTTAAGGTAATATTTGCACCAAATTTAATTTTTTTTGCAACATATAGGAGTGAAACTTTAGTCTTAATAAGCGTCTCATGGATAGGAGTTATATGAGTAGCACAAAAACCGTACCACTCAAAAATTTCCACCCCAAATATGTGAGGTTTGCCCCTAGATTTGTTAGGAATAGCATTCATTGTTAGTACTTGTGAGTGTACCGGTAGTATTTAGATTCTAGAACTTGCGTTAGTGATTCATCCCGAGACCACAACTGAGACTACATTCGTGTAGTTTGGATTTACTACATTATAAGAGACATTAGGATAACCCTTGTTTTAAACCTGTTTTATAATTACATTGACTTCATTGGTCAAATAATTCTCCCACACCTTAGCGATGTACTCATTTTTAGTACACGATACCCCTAGTACACCCTTCAGAGCCTATCTTTTTCGTTTCTAACTTTAAGCATTTTACTTAAAGGAAGAATTTGTTTACAATCCACCCCCAAATGTACACCCAAATCGCCTTAGCCTACCTTGTACGCACTCATCTTTAGTGCATTATTGTTACAACATAAGTTTAAACCCTTTGTTGATTGTCTAATTGATTATATGGTTGCTAAGTCGAGTCGTATCTTGTACATATTGTTTTGGGACGATTGGGACTCATGGGTAAAGTACAAGTATAATGGAGTAATGGGGAATAACATCAATTATTACCCCCATATATGCATAAATGTTTTAAAGTACTCCAAGTGTTTTAATTATCTTAATTCGAATCATTAGAATAGTTACATGTAAAGTATGTAAAATTTCAAGTGTAAGGGGAGAACCGAGCCCCCTTGATGTATTATTTTGGATGGTAGGGCAAGAGTGTATGCAGAAAAAAAATCAAGAAAAACGAAAAAAAATTAGAAAAAGAAAGAGAAAAAAAAACATACGGACTACCATCCCGTTTCCTTTTATGTTTTTGTTAGTTTATGATTAGCTTAAGTTGAGTAGAGTCTTGGCTTAGCAACGCCACATTGTACATGTAATTGACTAAAACAATTGGCTTGCCACCAGTAAAATATCCCTTTATCCAACAAACCGTGTTTTCCATATCCCTATACCTAACGTTATAACCCTTTAAAAGACCTCTTTGATAGTTTATCCTAGGTATTTACGCCAAGTGGTGGAGGTTTTTGATCCTTTCCCAAGCCTATGGTAATCTATTTGCTATGACAAGTAGTGAGTGATATTTTTCCATTTCCATTAGTGATATATAGGTTTATAACACCCGAGAGATGAGGTGCTAGTGTATGATTTCCATGCTTGTTTCGACTAAGGTGGAACGATCATTTGTTGTAATTACTTTTATATTAATGTTAAATGACCCCTAACTTGTATTTTGATTAGAATAAAAGCTCATTTGNATCTTGTACATATTGTTTTGGGACGATTGGGACTCATGGGTAAAGTACAAGTATAATGGAGTAATGGGGAATAACATCAATTATTACCCCCATATATGCATAAATGTTTTAAAGTACTCCAAGTGTTTTAATTATCTTAATTCGAATCATTAGAATAGTTACATGTAAAGTATGTAAAATTTCAAGTGTAAGGGGAGAACCGAGCCCCCTTGATGTATTATTTTGGATGGTAGGGCAAGAGTGTATGCAGAAAAAAAATCAAGAAAAACGAAAAAAAATTAGAAAAAGAAAGAGAAAAAAAAACATACGGACTACCATCCCGTTTCCTTTTATGTTTTTGTTAGTTTATGATTAGCTTAAATTGAGTAGAGTCTTGGCTTAGCAACGCCACATTGTACATGTAATTGACTAAAACAATTGGCTTGCCACCAGTAAAATATCCCTTTATCCAACAAACCGTGTTTTCCATATCCCTATACCTAACGTTATAACCCTTTAAAAGACCTCTTTGATAGTTTATCCTAGGTATTTACGCCAAGTGGTGGAGGTTTTTGATCCTTTCCCAAGCCTATGGTAATCTATTTGCTATGACAAGTAGTGAGTGATATTTTTCCATTTCCATTAGTGATATATAGGTTTATAACACCCGAGAGATGAGGTGCTAGTGTATGATTTCCATGCTTGTTTCGACTAAGGTGGAACGATCATTTGTTGTAATTACTTTTATATTAATGTTAAATGACCTCTAACTTGTATTTTAATTAGAATAAAAGCTCATTTGATTGAGGACAAGCAAATCCCAAGTGTAAGGGTATTTGATGAGGAGAAATCTGTTATGCTTTTAAGGGGTCATTTAAGCCCTAAATCGTTTTTTTGTGATCAAATATTACCTCAAATCGTTCCTTTTGTCATTTTAGGTACTTTGGACAATAATTCTGGAAAATGGTGCATTTTGGACGTTTTTGGAGTGAAAAGTGAAGAACAAAGTCAATAAACCATGCTGGAAATTGTACCTGACGGTGTCAAGAATTACAAAGGGACGCCGTCACTCATCGAGACAAGAGGTGGATATCATGTTTACACTTGACGCGCCAGAAGAATTTTGGAGCATAACACGTGACGGCGTCATGTTATACCAGAAGTAGGCCATCACGTATTACTCTAAAGCGTGACGGCCCAAAAGATCTATAAAGGGACGGCGTCAAGCAGATGGATTGGACGACAAGAAACCCTAGCCGCGGCGAGATGACGGCGTCAGCCATTAAAAGGTTACGCCGTCACCAATGTAAATCTATATATAATTTTCAATTTTTCATTCATTAAGGAGAACTTTTTGGTGGGGAACTTTTGGTGTAAAACCCTAGTCCGACTTTTGCAGTAATTTTAGGGTTCAAAACCCTCTTTTCTTCCATGTTCAATTGAAGATAATTTATCCTTTAATCATTCAATATGTCTATGTGTTGTTTGATTATATCGTAAGCTTTTCTTTCTTTTAACATGTTAGCTTAGATTTACTTGTGTTTGCTTAGATCTAATGAAATCTAGTTATTGATTATTGGTTGTTGGTTTGTCATTAATTGTTGTGGGTAATTGATTTTAGCGTTAGGCTTAAGAAAACTGGCTAATCTCCTATACGGTAACTTGCTTGAACGTCTTAAGAAACGTAATCGGATGTGTACTACGGTTTTATTGGTTGTATTAAATGCATAAGTGACTATTAATGAGGCCATGATAGGATACTAAACGTGTCGTCATAGGAAGAGATAGAAGCTTATA
>LBNU01006674.1:21897-52250 GCA_014162995.1 Artemisia annua | reverse complement strand
GATTAGTTCTAGCTAGGATTAGAACTCGACATTTAGCTTAGTGTCGTTAATCGGTGTAAGCCAAGGTGTGTAAGGTTTTCTCCGCCATAAGGGAGTTTGTTGACATAGTGAAGAAAACTCTCGAGTGTGGTACTCGTGGAGTGGAGTAGGGCGAAGAGGTGTTTCGTAGCCGAACCACTATAAATCCTCCGTGTCTTGGTTTGATCTTTCCATCCTTACCTTTTATTTCATTATCTTACTTGCATTGTTAATTATTATTTATATATACATTTGCTCATATTGACCAAGACTTGAATTCACATAAGAACGAATCAAAGTTTTTAAAAAGTAAACCAAAGTTTTTCATAACAAATTAAAAAGACGTAAAACTATTCAACCCTCCTTCTAATTTCTCACACATAAGAATATAATTGTAAAAGTAACACTCTCTTTCTACATTTTTTTTCAACTCAAACACAAGTTTCTTTCACTTTTACTGATTTTTCTTTTAACTAAAAAACATAACAATAAACTAGTTTTGGTTTCCCTTCCTGCTCCTTTCTCTCCCTATTTTTTTTCATTCATTTGTTTTCTTTCCAAAAAGAATCTGAAGAACATAACGTTTGAGAGGACATAAAGTCTTGTCCATCAAATGGCAAAAGAGTGACGTTTCTTATGCTAAGTTCTCAAGTTTTTTGAGTAAGGAAAAATAAAGAAATGCAAAGTAAACATTTTTAGTCTAATTTTGGGTGAAAATATTTTACTTCAAAATCAACTAAATCGCTCTTCTTTTTCAGTTCATTTATTTTTCTTTTCTTCTTTAAGTGATACTAGAGAACATAACTTTTTTTTTCATTTCATTTTCTTTATTAAGTGATACTCGAGAACAAAGTTTTAATTTAATCTTGATATTGTTCTTGTCTATCGACAACATAAGGTCCTAAGGTACCACAAACACTCCCTTAAGGCCGATTTTCCATGCCACACCAAATGGCACAAGAGTGGCTTCATATAATTCATTTCAACCAAATGATTAAGATACTATAAGCTTCAACCATATAACTATATAAGATAAGCACCCACTAACTAATATCCTAAGGCTGCTAGTAATAAGAAGTCACCCCAACCAACTTCATCACCGCTATCTTAGCGTAATGTCACTTTCTCTCTCTACAACCAACATCACCACCAACTTAGTATAATGAGACAATCAACATCACCACCAAAAATACCCCACGTGAACAAAAATATTCCCCACAAAAACTAAAATCACACATACAACCACAAAACATACTTCCACAACTCGGTCATATGAACGACCGAGTTCTCCCTTATTGCATGTTGAACGCGTCCTTCATGGGTGTGTCTAATAGTGTTGCACGCGTTTTGGAGTTACCACAGAAGCAAAGCACGTGTCCATGTAATGCTTATTACTACTAGTCTAAAGGCCCGTTTGGTTAGTCATTAGTGAATGGCATTTGGATTAAGTATAGGTATGAATGAAAAGATGAAGAGAGAAAATTTATTATTATCTAATGTTTTATCTTTTATTATTGAAATTTATTGTTTAAATTATAATAAAAGAGTAAGAGAGAAGGAGGATTAAGAAAGAAAATGTGGAAACGTGTTGAAAGCATTTTCTGATAAAATTTCATTCACCCTTACCATGGTAGATGGATTTGCAATTTAAGGAGGATTCATTGATTTGACTCTCATATACAAGCACCAAACGATGACCTTTGTATATTAATCTATTACCTTCTCCTAAACTCATGTAACAAACACGCCCTAAGAGTGTTAGGTGTAGCAAGCCTCCAATAACATTTATTAAGTTATTAGTGTGTCAACTCAACACCTCTTCAATAACACATCAATAACTAAAACACCCGCCCTAGCAATAAAACCAATAACTGCTATTCGTGCATGTAGGTCTCACAAAACACCACACTAAAATAACCACCCACTCAAAAAAAGAAATAAAAAAAAAAGAGAGAAAAAGAAAAACCAAATAACACTACTTGTTACAATGACTTGAGACGAATGACATACAAGGGACGGTGCAATATTACGTGTTATTAGCGAGTCACTGGTACCCAAACACACGAATGGCATGTGGTTCATTCACCCTCACCGTGCACTCTAAGTCCTAACGTGAATACCTTTGGATACTTATTATGTGTCAGAAAGTCCAATTGTTTAAGATTCCTGTACCATGTAATGTGATTAGCAAAGATACACATTGTTTAAATTTGACAATCTTAATAATCATCTAATCTCCACGGCTCCACACCATGTCTACATGAGTGTGTGACAGTAGCCACTTTATAACAAAGTTTGATTTTTTTGGCTGCATAGTTATATTTGTTGGACTAATAACTTAAACTCTAAGAGTTATTTGATAAATTTGGTAATTTGTATGACTAATATGCAAGTTTTTTAGAATTAACAAACTATCATATAACGGTTAGTTTATTGTCTTTAAATAGGGATTGATAGCTTTAAAATTGTTTGTACTTTATAATTAGAATTGGGTACCTTTTGAATTAGACTTTTGTGCTTTTGCTTTGTTTATTGAATTTGTTATTTGTTTATCAAGAGGCATGTTCGGTTGTGACGAAGAAAAAAAAACAGATTCTGTAGGTTAGCGTGTAATTGTCGTCTGAAGGACTGAATGTTTGTTTTGGATTTGGAATATGAAAAGTATTTTTATTTATTGGTTCGATCTTTTGAATTAATCATCTGGTGGATCGCTTTCTGATATTGGACTTGCCATTATATTTGGGCTTTTTGGAATTTGTTTGATAATGGTTTGTTTGGGACGTTAAAGGTTTCAGTTTAGGAATAGTTAACTTTATTGCTGCGCTGTTGCAAACCTTTTCCAAAGTTGTTTCATGTCATTGATCATGTCAGGAAATAGAACTTTCAATGTAATCTACTTAACACAATGTTTGCCAACTATTAGAAAAGCCACCATTGCCACATGAGAGCTACTAAGAAATGAATAAACATAAGCATGATTTAGGTGGAAAAAGGTCTATTTGTTGTCGATGTAGTACAAATGTATAAATATATGATTGGAATGTATGGTCCTCTATATCAATAATTTACATGTAAAGATTCCTACTCACAATAAAAAGGATCACCTTGAAGTTTTGCACATTAGTAACAGGTTGACTGAATGAGATTCATTACTTTAGTCAGCAGCATCAGCTTAGTATTGATCATTTTCCAGGATTCACATTACTATAACGACGGTTAAATCCACCATCGCTGTTGTCACCACATACATGTTTATCGCCAAACTAACATGAACAAACCACCCGTTCAGAAACCTAAAAAATAACAAATTTAAAAACTGTAATCTTTAAATGAAACATATTACTTGATACTTTTACTGCATAGTGTTTTGTCAACCAAAATATAGCATTTTCGAAAGAATACCCACCGTATATAGTAGTTGTGGCACGTTGGGATGGTTTTGTTACCGGACCCAATCTTGAGTGTTCCCTCTTCCATGCCGTTACTATGGTAAACTGAACAGTCATTTTCATGTATAAACCGAAAAATAAGATTGTAGTGCATAAATGCATCAGCAATCCAGATATGATATGCAAAAACATGAAGTTTAATGCATATTTACAGTAGTAGTATCTCGAATCCAATTCGTGAGATGGGAAGGGCTACCGTTATATATGCAATTAATAAAGGATGCCGGATCATCCACCGAATTTAGGTTTTTATGGTATTGGTTATCACTCAGGATATAGTTTTGGGCTGATAAATGTAAAAGGTTTTTATGCACCACATTTAGCATTTGCAGATTTCATAGAACAGAATGTGGATCATAGTAACTAACCTGTTTCTTCCTTCTTCTGTTTCAGTCCAGTAAATGTCGATTCAATACCTTCGGAGACTGCACAACAGTTTTGCATTTTAGTAAAACTTATTGACAAAAAAACCTATAAAATAAAACATACAACACAACTTCTGGAAACGACAAGATCAGTTTTCTCAGGCAATTGTTCGACTACAGCGTCAGCGGGAACCACCCAAGGTAACCTCAAACTCCAACACCTTCATAATTAACAGGCGCTTTCAAATTAGGAAGAGGTCGCTTATAATTAGAGCTGGAAACTGCAATTAAACAAACACCAATAAAAAAGGTATAAATCTTTTATAAAAAGATTAACTCTAATCGAAACCAAACCCTTTGTTGCTTAAAAAGATAACTTTAATCGAAACCAAAAAAAGTATAAAACGTTTGTCGCATACCATTTACAACTTCTACTTCTTTCCACCTCTCCTTAACATAAACCTTATTATGACAGTTTGTCATAGCAACCTCCATGTTCGACTTTGCAGTGAACCTGAGGCGTTCATGCTAACCAAAGGCACTGTTTCACGAAAACAAATGTGTCAAGACTTAAAAGAGAACCTAGCCTGATCATTCATAAGCAACTCTTATGGATCTTGGTAGCTTAGTGAATCAGTAATGAGAGAGAGAGGCGGTGGAAATCTGTAGAAGATGTACACGTGTATCAAACGGTTTATGATAAGCTATCGTACCTGTGATTCCCACGTAGTACCCGGATAAGTAGTTCAACAGAAAACCGAGCTAACCTTGGCCAACTTGTTGAGCTGCTCAAAACCGGCCCATGTAAAATCATATTATATTAGCACCGATGATAACATCAAATTTACCCATGATTTAAGTGTTAATATCTCTTTGAATTACACTTCTTTTCTATTTATATGAAGAATATCTACTCTTATTTCTTCCTATTTTGGTTTCAGGGTAAAGATGAGTAAAAATACGTTATTGAGGATTTATTGGCTTAAGAGTAGGAATTACGCTTAAAGTTACGTTGAAGACACAAACACGGCGGTCTAGTTAAGTAACTATACTACACCGTTAAAAGATTTACCCCATGAAGTGAAGACTACGCCGTAGCAAGCTACTGAGCTACGGCGCAACTTAGATTACCAAAGCTACGCCATAGTTAGTGATTGGACTACGGCGTAATGTTGATGATATGAGCCTTACGCCCATAGTTAGTAATTGGACTACGGCATAAGAATGATTTTATGAAGACTACGCCCGTAACAAGTCATTGAGTTACGGCGTAGGTTTATTTCTACAAAGGCAACGGCGTAGCACTCCAACCAGTTACGCCGTAGTGATTATTACAAGGATTACGGCGTAGTCCTACCATACAACTACGCCGTAACAAAGACGAGCCCTATAAATACCAAAGGAAATTCGTCTACAATTTGTCAAGTTCCTCTCCCCCAAACCTGCACTAGGGTTTGGGAGAATGACCCAGAAGAAGAGTGAAGACCACGAAGGCTAGAGAGATGGTGTATAATTAGACTAGGAACCACCTAGTCTAACACATGTTCAAATTCTATTTTGTTTTGCATTCATGAATTCTCTTTATTAAGATTTGGTTTTAGTTTATTATTCATATTTATCTATGTAGACGTTATCTTAGCTTGTTCGTTATTCTTTCGTTTCGGTAATATATAAGCTTGGTTGAATCTATTCAGTCTAGGTGAATTAACCCTAGGACCCTAGACTAGTAGGTTGTAGGGATTGGTAAGAATTGGCCATAGTACTACCTTTCCTTATGTGCGAATTAACCCTAGGACAACCTACCAACCAGATATATTTAAGAAGCTAGAGGGAATCTAAGATCTGACCATGCCGGGTTCCACTAGAACAAGTCTATTAGACATGGCACTTAATGACTCTTGTATCTTGACCGATGAACTCTCGGCTTTACAATAGTCGAGGATAGGAAAAGATGCAAGATAGGGCTGATGATATGACCATTTGACTCTTGTTGACTTACACCCACTGCATAGAACACTAAAATATGAATTTGCTTTACTTTAATATCTTAATAGCCTATCTTAACCCCTAGTATCTTTATTTCCTCTTTTTTGTTTATTTTATGTCTTGGTTACTATATACTCTATTCAACTAATACCCCTTTTTAGCGCTTATCTTAGTTTGCCAGAACAACAGCTCTTGGGACGACACTCGGATTTATCTAAAGGCATACTACACATGACCAGGTACACTGCGTGTTAGTATGTGTTAATCCTTATAATTCGAAGTTTATAAATGTAAAACAGGATGAATATAACGCATCAAGTTTTTGGCGCCGCTGCCGGGGAGCAGTTTATTTAGGAAAATTAAGGTACGTTTCAATTTTCACATTAAAAGATCAAGACAAAACACGCATTGACGATCTACATACGAGTTTTGACCTCGTTACGAAATCCAGGTACGCAAATTTACAATTTATCAATTAAAACTTTAAACCTAACTACGGCGTAGCCACTATAAGAACTACGCCGTAGCAATGTTAGGTGGTTAAAACGAACACTGGAATTTTGAACCAGCTACGGCGTAGCTCATTCAAGGAGCTACGGCGTAGCAACCAGAAGGTATTTAAACATGAGGCTGCATACACATACACTTTTGCAACTCATTCCACACAAACACACGACCCCTCTTCGAAAAAATTTTCAAGAAATTTGTTCATTCCCTTTCCTTAGCATCTACAATGGCAGGTAAACACCCCTAATCTCTTATCTTGACCTTTCTTATAATTTATTTACAATTTTTAGGGTTTGTTCTTGCTAGCATTAGATGGGTAGGATTGAAACACGATTAGGGATGAGATCTAATCTGTTTAATTATGGTTGAACGAATGTATTAATTTGATTTAGGTTTGCTCGATTTAATTTAATATAAAATGAGGAATNCAGGTAAACACCCCTAATCTCTTATCTTGACCTTTCTTATAATTTATTTACAATTTTTAGGGTTTGTTCTTGCTAGCATTAGATGGGTAGGATTGAAACACGATTAGGGATGAGATCTAATCTGTTTAATTATGGTTGAACGAATGTATTAATTTGATTTAGGTTTGCTCGATTTAATTTAATATAAAATGAGGAATAGGGTTTAAATTACTACTAATCGATGTAATTGAACTTGCCCCGCTTTATGTTTGAGTGGGAAACCTTTATTTGAAACTTTGGTAGGAATTTTTATGGTTACGGCGTAACAAATTGATCATTTCCCCGTAACAGTAAGCAGATAGTGACTGCAGTATGGGCGCTACGGCGTAGCTAGTAATAGCGCTACGCCGTAGCACTTATCTTAAACAGTAATTTGGATTTCAAATCTGACGACTACGGCGTAGCTAGTTGTAGCGCTACGCCGTAGCTTCAGTTTCACAGCATAAGTTTCATAACTACGGCGTAGCTAGTTATAGCGCTACGTTGTATCTTCAATTTTTAATTCGAACGTAATCTTTGATAACTATGGCGTAGCTAGTGATGGAACTACGCCATAGTTGTCTAAGCTGGGAAAGCTACGGCGTAGCTATTAATAGCGCTACGCCGTAGGTAATTCATATTGTATCTCTAACTTTCAATTTTTGCAGTAAACAATAATGACAACCCTACTCAATGGCTTAAGTTCTTGAACTACTCTCCGGAAATCCCAAAGGCATGCAAGAAGGAGCTCAAGGAACTTAAAGCCAAGACTATTGAGATTCCGGAAGCTCTGAACATGGTGGAGTTTGAAAGAGTCAGTGGGGGGAATGCCGCTAAGCAATTGAAAAGGAGATGCAATATTGTTTTCAGACAAGGGGAAGAGAAGTTTACTTGCAGGGCTTGGTTGAAGGTTTTTACTGTGAATGAACCTATCATCCATGAGTACATTTGGGAGTTTCTTGCCACAGTTGACTTTGTGGAGCACACTAACAATTTGACTGAGAATTGATTGTTCTTTCAATTNCTGGGGGATGTCCAAAAGAGTATGAGCATGAGTGAATTCATTTTGGGTATGGGACTATATACTAGGAGACAGCTGGAGTCCGACATTTTCATGGAGTATTATAGCAGGTGTTTGAGAGAAAAACCCCACACTTACAACCCAAGTGTCTACTTCTTGCAGATTTCAAATGCTGGGCATTATGAGTCTAGGGCTCCACCATCTTACAGATCCATTCGTTGTCCCATTCGGAGACTTGTGCATAGGCTCCTAGCCGTGTCTGTACGTGCTAGACACGGAGCTAGGGAGAAAATGACAATGGAAGACATATTTCTAATGCACAGCATGGATGGTGGTGACAACGTTGACATTCCTTGGTACTTAGCTCGATTCATGACAGGAAAGGCAAAGGGAGCTCAAGAGGCAAGTCTGATCCAGGGAGCTCATTACATTTCGAGGCTTGCAAGGAGTTTTGGTTTGATGACCCCGGCTGCTCTAGCTCGTGTTACCATTGGAGCAGACACGACTTTGATTGGGATACCTAAGTTGGTTGAATATGGGGTTGTGACTTATGATGCTTTGATGGAACCAATTCTGGAGCCAGAGGTTGATGCAGCTGGGGCAGGTCCGTCAGAGGCTAGTGGGAGCAGGAGCGCGGCAAGAGTCCGTCCTACCATGACCATGATGGAGAGGATGAGTCTCATGGATGGACGGATGGGGCATATGGAGCAGAGCATGATCGGGTTTGGCAACGACATGGATGATATGACGGCTGCTATGTCAGGAATGAACACCATGTTTGACGGTTTGTGTACTGATTTTAGATCTATGCAGGTACAGCAGAATGACTACTATCAGTGGAGTGCCGATCGTACAAGCCAGATGCTCCAGCACATGCATTTGAGTCACCCACGCTGGAATGGGCCTGAATACGTCTACCAGCCCGACATACCCGACTTGGGTGTCCAGCAAGGGGTTAGCTTCATGCATCCTGGAAGTTCATCTTCAGCTCCTCCCGACCCTTATGCTGCCGCAGCTCAGTTCTTCACCCCCATGGAGCATGACCAGAATCAGGAGTGAAATCTCCATTTGTTGAACAATTATTCTACTTAAACAATTTACTATTTGGGTCTGTAATAATTGACAATTAGGACGTAACTTGCTACTAACACTTTCAACGCTGTATTAGGAATGGTTTTATGCAGGTTTTCCAGTTCTGGGATTTGTTACAGACTGTTGCTACGGCGTAGCAGGTCTTTGACCTACGCCGTAGCAACTTTGAGGAGACAAGAGGACATTCTGTCTAAAATTGGGAGCTACGGCGTAGCAGGTCCACAGACCTACGCCGTAGCTAGTACCCATAGGAGACAAATTTTGTGAGGAAACTTCCGAGAGCGCGAGCGTGAGAGGGGAGTTTTTCTTTTTCATTTCTATTCTGTTTTTCTATTTTTTATTTTGTTCAAAAGGGAATTTGCACAAACTAAGTGGGGGGGATAGGAAATAGAATACGAAATCATAATTATCACTTAAATTAGTACTTGTCCTCATTTTTTAGTTTTACAAAACATTCTACACGTGCCATTTTGAAAATTTTTGACACATTTTTACAAAACTAGAATAAATTTAATCCCGAGCACAATATAACCCTTGATTACATGGTGAGATCTAACCTTTCCGTTTCCAACTATTTTACCCCAAATCCACCAAATATTGAGTGTGCCGGTAGTAGCGTAGACTTTAGAACTTGGCTTTTACATCATTTCGAGACCATAAACGAGCAATGTGTTTTTATAATACGTTTGGAAGAAACTTTTTGAGAAAATAATATTGTTAAGATTATCAACCATATACACCTAACCCTTCGTTTAGTCGTATTGACTTTTCGATCTACACACTTAAACCCTTGTTTGCACTCACTTTTAGTGCAAGATACCCTTAGATACACCTTATTACATCTTTTCATTCCTCACCTTATTATCCCATTACACCCTTACACTCTAACCAATTTTGTAACCTTATGTTTTTGGTCGAGAAATCTCCGTTGCCTCAATGTAATGAAATGCCTAAGTTCAAGAATCAAGAAAGGAAAGTTATGATCGAAAACCCCCCAATGTTCTATACCTGAGTTTATCTCAAGTGGGGGGATGATATTATCAGTCTATCATTGTATTATCCAAAAAAAATGTGAATTTCAGTATTTAGAAAGTAGAAAAATAAAGTGTGCAAATCATAAGCACCAATAAGATAGCTTATCATGGAAGACATGGCTCTCTTTACCGGAAGAATTGTTGGAAGAAAAACTGTATCACTTGTCACTAATAAGAGACAACACTTCGAAAGATTGGCATTTTCTGGCAAAAGGGCAATTGGTGACTACTCGGCTGAAAGATAAGATTAATTTCCCTTTTCACCCTTACAATATTCAAACATCATGACCTACCCTTTTTAGTTGTAAAGTATTCTTAGGTTAGGGATTCGAGCAGTCAGTGGTGTCTTGCCCGGCATTCCGGTCATGTACCATTGCCTTTGTCGCCCTTTCCATAGTATACTAGTAACAACTTCACACCCTTAACCTTATGATTATCTAAACAATGTTATTTTCAAAAACTGTTTCAACCTTAGCTCTAGTGGTGGAGTTTTGTGTAAAAGCCAAGCTTATGATAGAATACCTGCTATGACTGAGCGTTTATGAGAGCACCCCGAAATTTAACACTTAGAATAGGGAGCGTATGAGTGAATTTCTTCCCTTCTTTTCGTGAGGTGTTCGGCTTAACTTTATTCTAGCAGCTTTACTAATTTGAATTTGTGTCTTCTAAGTGATGAGGAAGATACTCTTTTAATTATTAATACAGTCTACTTGAGGACACGTAGAGTTTAAATGGGGGGATATTTGATAACATCAAATTTACCCATGATTTAAGCGTTAATATCTCTTTGAATTACTCATCTTTTCTATTTATATGAAGAATATCTACTCTTATTTCTTCCTATTTTGGTTTCAGAGTAAAGATGAGTAAAAATACGTTATTGATGATTTATTGGCTTAAGAGTAGGAATTACGCTTAAAGTTACGTTGAAGACACAAACACGGCGGTCTAGTTAAGTAATGATACTACACCGTTAAAAGATTTACCCCATGAAGTGAAGACTACGCCATAGCAAGCTACTGAGCTACGGCGCAACTTAGATTACCAAAGGCTACGCCGTAGTTAGTGATTGGACTACGGCTTAATGTTGATGATATGAGCCTTACGCCCATAGTTAGTAATTGGACTATGACGTAAGAATGATTTTATGAAGGCTACGCCCGTAACAAGTCATTGAGTTACGGCGTAGGTTTATTTCTACAAAGGCTACGGCGTAGCACTCCAACTAGTTACGTCGTAGTGATTATTACAAGGATTACGGCGTAGTCCTACCATACAACTACGCCGTAACAAAGACGAGCCCTATAAATACCAAAGGAAATTCGTCTACAATTTGTCAAGTTCCTCTCCCCCAAACCTGCACTAGGGTTTGGGAGAATGACCCAGAAGAAGAGTGAAGACCACGAAGGCTAGAGAGATGGTGTATAATTAGACTAGGAACCACCTAGTCTAACACATGTTCGAATTCTATTTTGTTTTGCATTCATGAATTCTCTTTATTAAGATTTGGTTTTAGTTTATTATTCATATTTATCTATGTAGACGTTATCTTAGCTTGTTCGTTATTCTTTCGTTTCGGTAATATTTAAGCTTGGGTACCGGCTGGCAACGCTTGGCCCAACATGCTTTATTACACCGGTAACTACAAATGAAGCGGTTGAATCTATTCAGTCTAGGTGAATTAACCCTAGGACCATAGACTAGTAGGTTGTGGGGATTGGTAAGAATTGGCCATAGTACTACCTTTCTTATGTGCGAATTAACCCTAGGACCACCTACCAACCGGATATATTTAAGAAGCTAGAGGGAATCTAAGATTTGACCATGTCGGGTTCCACTAGAACAAGTCTATTAAACATGGCACTTAATGACTCTTGTATCTTGACCGATGAACTCTCGGCTTTACAATAGTCGAGGATAGGACAAGATGCAAGATAGGGCTGATGATATGACCATTTGACTCTAGTTGACTTAAACCCACTGCATAGAACACTAAAATATGAATTTGCTTTACCTTAATATCTTAATAGCCTATCTTAATCCCTAGTATCTTTATTTCCTCTTTTTTGTTTATTTTATGTCTTAGTTACTATATACTCTATTCAATTAATACCCTTTTTAGCGCTTATCTTAGTTTGCCAGAACAACAGCTCTTGGGACGACACTCGGATTTATCTAAAGGCATACTACACATGACCGGGTACACTGCCCGTTAGTATGTGTTAATCCTTATAATTCGAAGTTTATAAATGTAAAACAGGATGACTATAACGCATCAACCGACGTTGCGTTTTAATGTATAACAAGGGATTCGTTGCCCGCCGCGTTGCGGCGGGACTTTTTATGTCTTATTTTTGGCCGTTTATGTTCTAATCGGTATCTAAATGGAAGGGTAATTTATTTCGTTATGCTGCAGAATTGGACTAAGTTTTTGTCATTGACAAAAGTAACAAAGGAAATGCGCCAAGGTTATTTATTTTGGAGTAAAAGGAGCCTATATAAAAGATTGTATCTGGAGTTTTAGTTTGTCTAGGATTAATAGTTGTGAACTGTGTAGTTAAAAGCTTAAGTTCTTGTTTTAAATGTTGCAGAATATGTGTTAGTAAGCTTCGAGTCACAGACATTCAACTTTCTATGTTTGTCTTTGACAAACTGTGGCCAAGTATGTGGTCAAAGATTTTTGTATAGTTTATTTTTGTTCATTTTTTGTAAGTGTTGTTGTTAGAATTGTTTCTATGGGCTAACCAATAAAGATGAAAATTTAATGGGCTTACAACTCATATTGGCTCCCTATTGGCAAACAAAACTAATTTTTTGATGGGCCAACGTAAGCCCAAACCATGGGCCCAGGAAATTATAGTAAAAAAAAGGGACGGTGGATGCGCTATACTGCTATAGTATTATACAAGTAGGAAGGTGCCCGCTGCGTTGCAGCGGGAATTTTTAGAAATTTTTTGCGATAAAAATTTACGAACAATGTTTGGGCGGGGCTTCTGTTGTGAGATCGTGGTCTGTTTTTTGCCTACACTTGTTGTATTTGTTTGGAATAAATGTTATGTCAAGCTATATTTGTAGTTGTCGTAGTCGTACGACGTCTTTTTTGAAATGAATGTTGTGTGGGCACCAGTGTATTGTGGCGGGGCTAATTTTGACTCTTAGAGTTTTAAAAAAAATTTAGGATAATTTTTAAAGCTATTTGATAGGTTAAGGGTGCAGTCTGAAAGTTCTTTTATTTAAAAACTATATATATAAATATTAAACTTCAACATTTTTTATAAAATGATACGTACGTCAAAAGTATATCAATATTGGGCTTGTTTTGTTCATTATCGAGAGACCTTTTTGACAGTATTTTTTTATTCAATAAACCGTTTGATATCTGTCAGATATTTGGCAAATAAAGATTGTTATATAAAAAAGTCGTAAATATTAAAAAGTTCAGGGTGTGTTTTGTAAATTTTTATTATTTTTTTACTAATATTATTTAGAAACTACGTTAATAGTACGGGAGTAATTCGTTTTCCTCTTCGCTCGTATAAAAAAATGATTTTCGAATTTTTTATGGTGGCACGTATTTCAACTATAGGGAATATTCTCCCCTCTTATAGTATATAGAGTAAATAGGTAATTGTATATATAGAATAATGATAATAATATTTGTTTCTAGTTTAGTCAGGCTTTGTTGATTTGGATTTATTTTTTCCATGGAGTAGGGGCTTTTGTTGACATCAATTTGGTTAGTTTTGTGGTGATCTCAAGATTTTGGAATAGATTTTGTTGATCGATTCGTTTGGGTTTTTTAAGTAGTTGTTTGTTTGAAGACCCGGTGTTAAATTATTTGGATATTTGTATTTTGAATTTAGAGTGTAATCTTTATCATATAAGGGGGGTCATTAGAATTATTATCCATATTATATTTGGGGTGTTTGAATTATTGAGACCCGTTCATCTAGTTATACTTGGATAATAAGTTTGAAGTTAGACCGTAACAATTATTAAATAAGTGGGTCATTAGAATTTGAATTTGATATTTGAAATTTGAGGATCAATTTGGTGTTTGAAAACTTGGTTATAATTGTAGTCGTTGGGATTTTAATCGATCGTTTGTAATTTGTCAGTTTGAAAATTTGGATCTTTGTTTGTCGGGCTTTTGAAATTGGTTGCCTAAATTTGATTGTCTTTATCGATGATCGTTTGAGCCAACTTGTTTGTTTGGTTGACTGTTTTGAATTTGTCGGTTAACGTTTGATTGTTCGTTTTGAAGTCATTGGCGTTTGTTTTGGTTTATGCTAGTATCTCTAGCGTTTGGAAATTGAAGACGGAAGATCTGTTTGGTTTTAATTTTCGAGAAGGTCAGCCGGGAGTTGAAGTCACGGTGGAGATCGTTAGAATAGTGACTTAAACTCTAAGTTTGTTTAGAATTAACAAACTTTTATTTATTTTTTATTTTTTTTTAAAAAAAAATAATAAAAAAAAAAATTAGCAAACGATCTTATTACGGTTAGTTTAGTCTATAAATAAAGATCGAGAGCTTTAAAATTGTTTGTACTTTAGAGTTTAGAATTAGAATATTGTACATGGTACTTTTGAATATGATTTTAAAATTGTTTGTACTTTAGAGTTTAGAATTAGAATATTGTACATGGTACTTTTGAATATGATTTTATATTTGATTTGATAATTTTGAACAAAGTTTTTGCTTCATTTGTTGAATTTATTATTTGTTTCATCCTTTGAATCGTCAACAATATTATTAGACATGTTATATTAGTGATCTCAATCATTTTCATAGCCGGAATAAGTTCAAAGCCGATGAATCTACCGCTAAATGTTTTTTCTTCAAACTTAATATACATTATTTTAGATTTATAACTTTCGAACTTAAACACATTTGTTTTGTATTTCTCGGTAATATAGATATTATATTATATGAATACTACACTTTATATGTATAAAATAGTGACAACCTATTTGTGAAGACAAGAACTTATCACATGCATAAACTTTGGCAGTGAATCCCAAGTGACTTGGTTCACTAGGCTCCCTCCCACACACCCCCATGAGCCCCTTTGCTTCTAACCAAAGTCTATGCCTCTTTTCTTCTACTATATATATATCACCCTAAAACTACTCAACAGCACACATTAAAACAATATACTGTCACATTTTAAAAGAACAACAGCCAAGATGTTGGATTGGGGGCCTGTTTTCGTGTCGGTGGTGCTATTTGTACTTTTCACACCAGGGTTACTGTTTGAGCTTCCGGGTCGTAGGCGTTGTGTTGAGTTTGGTAGTTTTCAAACCAGTGGAGCAGCTGTTTTGATGCATACATTGCTATTTTTCGGCTTCATTTGCCTCTTCTTGTTTGCCGTTAAGATCCATCTCTATGTTAGCTAACTTAAGACTACAAAAGAGCAACATTTCATTTGATTTCTCGAATTTCTTAAACAGTGTGTTGGATTTCTAATGTATTGTGCACTTCCTTTTGCTTTGAAGAAAAAAATAGAATGCTATCATAGTTGTTACGTTAAAACAATGTCATTTTTGACAGAATTAATATACTTTGTTGTATTTGTTCGATACATTGCTGAATGATTTCTGAAACAAATGTGTAACACAAGTGAAAATAATGTGATTTATAACTTCTGGTAACATGACATGAACCTTTTGTTTTCAGTTTTTAATCAAGAAGCCATAAAATAGTACAGATGCACATGTGGATAAATAGCCGAAAAAATGTGTTTGTATGCATGTTATGTATGTGCGTTTGTGCATGCATATATTTATATTTTGATAGATAACGCATATATGTTCAAATGAGTTGCAAAAAAGATCACACACATTGGTTGTTTATGAGTAATAACAAGATCTTCAAGCTCACAAATAACTATTTAACTATTATTTTGGGTTACTTTTGCAATCACTGATACCATCCCGGCATATAATTACTGGAACTTGGCCCTGCTACTGATGCGGCTGCTTCTGCCGTTAATGAATCCGAAGGAAACCTAGAATCATTTTTGAAAGAACATCATACACGCGCGTAAAAATGCTTATTTTCAAAACCATTTATTTTTGCAACCTAATGTTTATTTGCATACTTTTTTGCATGCTCATAACAAAAATCAAAATAAAACTCATAAATCCATTATCTTTTTCTTAACTTTAGTGCAGTTGTAGACTTATATATCAGTACCTGGAGTACTCTGGCATCATGTTTACGGGTCAAAACAGGGTGGGTTGACCCAAAAACTTTTTTCTACCCAAACATAAAAAAGTAATTATGTAGTCTGTTAAAACTTAAAACAATTGTAAAGAATCATAATATCATATCATCATAATAACAATTTTAAGCTTTTAAGTGTAAGAAATTGGGATTTTCAACATTTTGATCCGTTTGACCTTTTTAGGTAGTTTTTTCTAGGTAACTCGTAAGAGATATCGCATAACTCAAAATGATCCATTTCATAAGTAAATGTTTCCAAATTGCAACCTCACTTGTAAAGTGGGAGGACTTACCCCATTTGTAAAGTGGGTCCACAATCAAGTGGATGAAAGAAGGCTTCGCCGGCTTGATGTTGAGGTTCATGTTGCTGGTCATATCCCATTTCATGTTGGACATGTGGATTCCAATGGAGTGAAGTTACTTGATGTCCTTCCATCAACTGTCAATCAACCACAAGAACCATTAAATGATTTAATGCCAATCGATCCAAAAAATTGATACATTAGCAAGTGCATACACAACCACAATACATACCCTTTGCTTCAAGGTCCTATTGGCATCGTTTAGTGCGTGCTCCTGCAAAAATACAAGCAGTAAAGACTAAAGAGGGAAAAAACAGGAAAAAATAGGATTTTATTGTGTTTGAAAATCCATAATGTTATCGTACCTTTTTCTGAAGATCTGTGAGTGTATCCAGCATGAATTGAGTCTGAGAATGCATAAAACATTGGCGTCAAGAAGATATCATTGTACACTATTTCAAGAGCATATTATTTTAGTTTCTCAATTATGTCAAACACGAATAATTCTGTATCATATTGTAAAATTATAAGGTACCCGCGCTGATCTGATCTGCTTTAGAGATGTATCGAGTTGCCTTTCAAGTGACTCGAGCTCTTTGCAGTTCAATGGGCCAAGATCCTCGCCCAAAAGATTCCTAAAATCAAGAAGTTTCAAAACACCAAAAAGAATTATACATATGAAGTTGTTTTCTGTTTTCAAGCATACCTCTGGGACCGTTGCAGCGCTTCATAACGTGCTTTAAGTTTCAAGTACTCCTGCTGACTACTTAACTCCTACAACCACAAGTAACCAAGTTATACTGATACTTATAAACAGATTAAGGACTTTAACTTCCCAGTGAAGTAGAAAGTGTAGACGCCATTAGACAAAAACAAATTAAGTAGATATATTAAAATATACTGAAGTTCTGGAGAAAAGTTTTGAAGGTTCAACTTCGCCCCGGCCCCACTAATAAATGATTGATAAACAAAGGCTAGCAGCTAAGCCAGGGTGCTTTGTGCGTAAATCTCGTGGTTAACAGGCCTAATACGAATAAAGCAGATTTAATAGTTTGTTAAACTACCAAATGCGATGAAGGTTGTAGTGAAACTCCTAATCATGTAAAGAGTATATCACATGCCCTTCAGCCGTTGTATCTATGTCGACTGAATAAAAACTCATGTAGCCACTTTGAATGCATGCACCGAAAGATATACAACAGAATGACCACATACTTGATACATAAGGGTAACTAATTAGTTCTTAAGTTGATCACATGGAAAAGTTAATGAGAAGAAACACTTAGACAAAATTCCAACCTTGTTTTTGGTTGCATGTTCCAACCTTATACCTTTTTAGTGTTAGTGATTACAATGCCCCAAGAAACATGCATTAAGAAAACTACATATACCATAAGAAACATGCAACTTGTGCTGGGTATACAAACACATATACCATGAAAAGATTTCACGAGACATAGATTGTGGCTAGAACAATTGTATAATGAAAACGTAGAAGTCGCCTTAAATTGAAGCAGGGACGAACCACAAATCCCCCTACTATAGCAGGCTTATATACAGTAATAAAAACATCGGTGATTATCTCATTATAATACTTAAATTGCCTCACTGAATCATTTTAATGACCCCATTATTTAGACTTATAATATGAAACTAATGTAATTATAGTGTAGGTTTAATATAACTTTGTGGCTCCGTCCATGCCGGCCTTATAGAATCCTCTTTGCTTGCTATAGACGATCCAATAGAGGCTGGCAGTAGAACAATTGTTAAACTAAGAAAAAAATCTTGAAATGGTCAAGTCACAACATTTACAAGTAATAGTAATAAATAAATCTGAATCTTGTTATAAAAAGCATGCCAAATACTCTATAAAGTGGCACACCATTTTAACCAAAATATCAAAGAAGTATTCTATTAGGACAGTGTAAAGACCAAGGAATTAAAAATCTTTCTTGTGTCCCAAATTGTTCCAGGGATTATAGAGATATCTCTATATGACCAGTAAATCTATTATAAGGTCCTTTGCAGTGTCAACTTTTGTCTTTGTTATCATTAAATCTATGAAACTCTAACTATGTGCTCACTTGCTACTTGAATGTTATAAAACTTTAATGGATGATCCAATAGATATTATTTTGAAGCTCTAAGAAATACTTAGCAATGCAACTACGTAGTGAGAAACTAGAGAGTAGAAAATCATACATTCCCGAAATTAAAATGAAAATACTAACACAAGCCAGATAAGAAACACACCAAAGAAACAAATACATCAACTACTAAAACAAAATTCTTAGAACACACAGAATATACTATAGATGTCGTAATCTATCATCTAGTTAGCAGCGTTTGTTATGTTAATTTGCGGTGTTAATGTGAACAAGGAATAACACATTAACACCGCAAATTAACATAACAAACGCTACTAAGATGCTAGAAGGAACAAGGCTTGTTCCTTCTAGCATCTTGGTAGTCTTTTTACATTTCCCACTCAACGTGCGGGTATATTTGCCATTCATATATGTCGAAAACGGTCAACAAAATAAGAAAAAGAAATTCCATTTTGACATAATCCCTTGTAAAATATGAAAAAGTTGAATTAAAAAAAACAAGTCAAGCATCAATACTAAAGTCATGCATTAATCTGTTGGATAAAAACTAAGAACCATTGATTTGACTAAAGGCTATATAGTATGGTGTCTGGAATCAATTTATATACTGTATCCCCGGAAAAGCAATTATGATATATATATATATGTTGTCAAAATTGTTGTTTGAACAACGAAGAAATATATACAAAAGACTATCCAGAAGCTAGAAAGAATGCTCACCAACGCCTCTCTTGCGGACGCATTTGTCTCAGGTGCTCCGTAGTTGCATTTTTGGTACCTCTCGAGTGTCTTTAGCATGCTGCTAGAAGAACATGTTCATACAAAATAAATGAATAATTGTTATAATCATGAAGGCATAATTTTATTTACAACAAAACATGCTTAATTATAAGCTACAACAACTTGCTTCCTATCACTAAGAGGGTGTTTACGATTGCTTATTTAAACTGCTTGCTTATTTGTAGGTGCTTATTTACTTTAAATACACAGATAAGTCATTTTACACAAACATTCAAAACTTGAATTGCTTAACAAATAAGTAGATTAGTACTTAAATAACTAATCAATCCCTAATATCCCCTAATTTATTTTTTGAAACAGCTGAGTTGTTGCAGTACTTTGTGACCAGCGAGCAGCAAGAATGGCACAAAGATAAGAAGCTGCACTGATTCAGAAACCGTGTAATGGATTGCAGCGCCAACTAGACCGATTTCTACAGCATTTATGTGAAGTTGTGTACCACAATTAAAGAACTTATATGGGCTACATGTTTATATGCCGAGGGCAAAAGCATTTAGGAACCTTATGCTTTTAGTATATACAAAAGTTGTGTTGAGACATGCAATCCCAGAAAGGATAATAAAAACAAGAATTAACTAACACTCCATAAATGATTCTAGGGCTAATCTTGTTGTCAACCTAATTAAGGTGTTTGGTAATAGATTTCCCAAAAATAATACGGACACGGATAATTTAACATGTAATTTTACCTAAACCTCCTAGATTCGATCCTCGATCATTTCACAGCAAGCATGTTCTGCCTCAAATAGGATAAACAAAAACTTATCTAAAGATTCATATGCTAACCAAAGTCTAGTTATTACTTAATACTTCCTAATTGATTAATCCCCTTTTGACCATACTAAAAGACCAAAATTGAGCAAGCAGTGACGACAAATCGACTAGATTCGACTTTAAAGACTAAAACAACACTTGGTTAACACAATCGACACCAGATCGGGCAAATTTTCTGAGAAACTAAGATATTACCACCAACACATAAGCAATTGCAGTCATACGAATTTGGTCAACCAACTCTAACAAGATATTAAGTTTAATTATCACTTTTCAAGAGAAAATTGATGAAAAGAAAACAAAACAAAAAATGCAAAATCTTCGAAAACATGTACATAATCTTAAAATTCATATTCAACTGAATTAAAAAAATAAAAAAGAAAGAAAAAAAGAACGGATCAGCTGAAATTTAAGCAAGGAAGCAAACCCTAGATTTGAAACATCCCAAAAGAAATGAATCTCTTCATTCTTCATGAGCACACAAGCTATCGAAGCTCAACGGATCAAAGATGTTAAGAGATGCTCAAGAGAACTACACCGCCACCGGAAACGAGCTCCAAGCTCTAGTATCTCCATTTAAAAAAATTTCATGAAAATTAAAGAACCAAAATGATGTTTTTTTTTATGAGAGAGAAAATATTCTTTCCATGAAATGAAAACACAAACCAAAAACCTAAACCTAAAAAGCTTTTATAAAAATTATCATTCACAAAAGAAGAGTTAAATTTTACTCAAATCAAAAACCCTTTATACCAAACTAGTATATAATCAAACACAATACAAAAAACAATAACAATATTCATATATGGCAAATTAAATTTCATTCTTTTAACTTTCTACTTGCAGATCTAGCAAACAAAATAAGCACAAAGTTCCATAAACGCCAAGACATTCACCAAAACAGCAAATCAAATTTTATATAAAAAAATATGTAAAAAGACACCTTTTTCTCATATAAAAAAAATATTTACAGATCTCGGGAATTAGTCGGCCAAAAGTCAGAAAAACAATATCGTATACCTTGAGCTACTACAAAACTCATACAATTTCCCGCGATTCGAAAAGATGATCAAAGCAACTTCAGCATCACAAAGAACCGAAAGCTCGTAAGCTTTTTTCAACAACCCGTTTCTTCTTTTCGCGAAAGTAACTTGTCGGTTAATCTTGTTTTCGATTCGCTTTAGCTCAACTCGACCTCTTCCCATTTTTGTTACAAAGAAAACTTGTTGTTCTTTGTGGTTTATGGTTTTGTTTTGTCTACCTTGTATCACTCTTTATATGTGTCTAAACTTATGTTGTAGGTTTAATGTTTTATAGATACAGTTGCATACAATTATATGTATACAATTATATACTTATGTGTATGTGTAATGAAGTGAGAGAAAGTGAAAAAAAACATGTACATAGTTGGTTTGTGTGTATGTATGTGTTTGAATAAGACATGTTTTTTAGTTGTGGTATTTAGGTTGTTGTCTGTTCATGTATTTTGGTATTTGTCAATGAAATGGGCTGTACTTGCATGACTTGTAACGAGAGTAATACATGAGTTGATAAGTAGGTCGTTTATTAAACCTATAATAACAAACTACACTTGCTTAGGGGTGTTTCTTTGAGCTTAACATTGGTCCTATGAGCTTATATAAATCGACTTATATTTCATAAGTTTATTTTTTGGCTTATCTTTTGACTTATGAAGTATGACTTAAGAATGAAAAATAAGCTCATAATTTGAATTTAAACCATTAAAAAAATGAGCTTATAAGCCGAGTCAAAGAAGCTCATGAGTCAAAAAAAATAAGCTTAAACAAACACCTCCTGAGATAGTAAAAGTGAAGAAGTTCCCGATCTAAGAGGAAAGATGAATAAAAACCAAAAGAATGTATTTATTGATATGTTGTTTATCGAGAGTACTAATTAAGGATGAATTTTTAGTTTGCAATATGTGTAACTATTTTAAGATAAAAAGTAATGTCTTTCTTTTTTATGTTTCCAGGCTATTTTGCGTCGCGTTTTACAAATCTACACCGGTCCATGTACAAGATGGTTAGTTGGACCATTGTTTTTCTCTGGTTAAGGTGTGGGCAAACAACCCATAAATTACACTCGATCGACAAGGTGTAGTTTTATGCCCTTATTAGAAGATGCTTTAGTTGTCGTTGATAACGTACTTAAAACAACAAAATATATGTATTTATAGTTTTATATACATGGTACAAGCATTTTAGAATACAAGTATGCTATGTACTTAACCGTATGGATAATACCTAATTACCTATATGCACCATGGGAGGGCTCCCATAAGAAAACAATCTTATTTTTGGAAAAGCTTAAGAAACATAAATGTGCGAGATTGAGCGTTCGAAAAAGGTTCACTCATTTCATCTTGGGGCTCAATTTCACGCGATATGTCACACATGTGTCATGTGGTCTAACATCTTGCACAAATTTTGTTTGGCAGTCTACTTGTGTAAAAAGCAAATAGTAGTAATGTTGAGGATTGGTGGTGATTAGACTGATCGAACGGATGAAAATATGAGAGATGGAAACCTTAAAACCAGTTGGGTGCTACGTGTCAACAGATTAAGTCACAATACAATTTTTTTCTTTTCTGAACCCTAGTCTACTGTTTCAAAGAACTTTGACCAATCATGCAATATATGTACGTGTATCAATTAATTTTATTCGTTCTTCTTACTTCACAGGATAGAAAATCAGTGTTACATGAGCAAAAAGATAATAATTCTATTACCCTAATATGAAGATATTTGCTATTACGTAGTTATTATAGTTTGCTTCAGTACGTACTATTATTATGATCGGCTTGATCTATTTTTATGTACGTATTATCGTCTTCTAAAAAGAACTAGTGATAGACACATAAGAGTCACGGTTAACTAATATTTAAACTAATAAAGTAAAAACATTTACATAATGTATGTGTACCTATATGATACTAGCTAGGGACTTAATGTGATGGCACCCGTGCACATGATACTTTTGTGCATGTGCACTCCTTTATTGACCTTGTTATCTATTAGGAACATCCTCAATAGTTCGAGTAAATATCTCTTTTGTCATACAAAGTTACATAAAATTAATAATATACTTAAAATAGTATCAATCAAGAGAAAGTGTAGTCATGAAACCATATGGTCTTAGAAACTATCAATCAAGTAAACATACGTTCATCGAGCCTAATATTCAATAGCTTTGTTTCCAAAATAAAGTATAACAAGTTTCGTTTATTTAGTAACTAATAGTTCACCTAACGTGAAGAAGATTTTGAGACATACCATAAGGCGCGATGCGACATTTCCTTCTTCCGTATAAACCTCCAATGTGATTTTGGGTCGTAAATTTTGCCATTGAAAAGAAATTCCCTCACATGACATGCTTTTTGTCGCACCATATTGGAAAATGCTTTTAGGTGAGTAGTACCAATAAGGTCATGTACAATCTTTTCCTTGATTTCATTGCTATATTTGTATTTTGTAATCGACTAATCGAGCAAATTAAATATATATAGCCATATAGCCATATAGCCATTGATACGAGTTTGATGAAGTACTAATTAACTTATTAACCAAACTTAGGTTTGTATTTTTTTTTTATTATTATTTTTTATTTTTTTAATTCATGAGCATTTTTTAGCATACTGATGCCACATGTAATGGTTGATAAATAGACAATATATATTATCTATGATAATTTTCCTTCCACATGATTTAGATAATTGTGGTATAACTTCCAAGTGTAGCATGTGACAGGAAAATACTTAAATGAACAATGGCGTCCCTCATAATTGAATTGTAGTACTCTCTTGTTCCAAAATACTTAACAATCGTCATAAACAATCTTGTCGAGACTTATTTTGCAAACGGGAATATTATCCATAATACATCCGAAGATAGTACAGTCATTTAAAATTATTAACGTCCGATTTGGTAAACAAAAGTCTAAAAACTTTTGTTTGTACTAAAAAATTTGAAAGCTACATAGAAGTTACAACTAGTAACTACTTTTACGTATACTGTGTAGTTACCGTTACACGTTCTTTGTTTCAAGCTAAATGTCTATGCTTAAATTTCACACGGTTTTAAAAAAATTGCTGCTATTACATTATGCACAATAAAATATGACCCTAATTTTTTAAAAAGCATTTTGATTACTGGAATATGTGATCGGACACTTATTTTTTTCATAATCAATATAAAGTTAAACATTTAATTTGAAAAAGTGACTAATGAATAGGTACTTATGTGAGTAATGCCATTTGTAACTCTAAGCATTCTTTATAAGACTATGTTTATCAACAACCCAACCTAACCCAATTTTTTATTAAAATATAATTTTCTTTTCCCTCCACCTACACAACAAATACATACAACCAATCCATATTTTTTTTTTTACCATTTATCAACAACTCAACCTAAAATAATATAAGTATTAAAAAGAAAAAAGAAAAAGTAAAGAAAAAAACTAATAGCCAATAAAATATTGACATGTGGCAGATTGGGGTTGTAATCTTTGGTTGACAATCCAATCTTCTTTCTTTTGTTCACTCCCAATATAATACATATATTTTTTTGTTTTTTTCCCATCTAACCCGGTTGGCAATCTATTGATAAAGGTAGTCTAATAGCATGCGCAATGGCACAATTTTCGCTCGAGATCCCATTGCATGAAGCTCGACTTCATCTCGTTGTGGAGGTGATCATGGCCGTGACACCTAGAGTGGTGGTGATGTTTGTTTGTTTTGCCTTTGTGTTATTGTTAATGATAAAAGTGGGTATAGTAGTGATGGTGAGTAACTATTGTGAGGTAAAAGTAGTGAGTAACTAATGGGATTGCCCGATGATATGTGACTACGATGGTAAGCGGAGGTCACTCCACCCCGTTAATTGTTTTTATGCACATTTAACACATGTACACACTTTGCAACTTGTATAACTAGTTTCTTCTAACACTCGATCACTATCTTCATTGAAAAAGAGATTCTTACTTTTCACCAATTACGTACATGGTTGACACCCATGTTCCACCCAAAATAACATCATCTTGCACTCAGTCCACTCTCCATAAATGTCACTTAACCATTGTTTCAAACTTTTCTTTTTTGACATTTCATTATGGGTGTATCTTACACTTGTACATTTGTTAGAAACTTAGAATACCAAGTTTCTGTGAAGGTGCATCTATATAGAGTGTATAAAAACTTCTCTTAGCACAATATAAGTTTATAAAATTATTAACATGCTACTAAATACAAGTAACTATTTGGGCAAATACCATATTAAAGCACTATACTTGTCAAAAAAAGAACTTTTTAGTATCGAACTTTTTTTTTCCTCATTGGGGTACTAAACTTTCATTTTTGGTCTCTTTTACGCACTTTGGGACATTTTTATGACATTTTTGCCCCTGGATTTTCAAAAATTTGAGGGGCAAAAACGTCCCAAAGTGCGTAAAAGAGGCAAAAAATGAAAGTTTAGTACCCCAATAAGGAAAAAAAAAAGTTCGATACTCAAAAGTTATTTTTTTGACAAGTATAGTGCTTTAATATGGTATTACCCCTAACTATTTTGACTGTACAATTCGAACAATTAAAATATTTTTGACCATTCATAAACAACAAAAAAGTTTTTGTCAAATATAAAGCTAAGGACCACACATATTTGAATCTCAATATAAAGATTAGAAAGTTTCCTACATAATAAGTTGCATATCACTCTCCCAATCTTTGTCACAATATAAATGAACACTCTATGCTCAATTGTATTGTTTTAGAAGCATTCCGAAAAATACAAACAAAACAAGTTCAATAGATGAAATGTTTTAACCTACACATGGTCACATGCATGTCATAATCTCACAAGTTGCCCTCTTATCATTTCACCCACCGGTTTCACGGTTAACAAAAAAAATAAATCGCGTAACACCGCGATTAAAAGACAAATAGACAAAATTTAAATATGTGACATTCGCTTTATGTTACATGTCCTCGACCAATAAGTTAAAATTGTGAGGACGTACCATATATAAGTAACATTGATTATATCATTCAGATAATTAAACATTTTTCTTCTAAAAATCAAGAAAAATTAGAATTTGGTTTGTGTCTCTATCAACACAAAAAAGATAGATAAAGTTTGGGTTAATTTTGGAATATTTGAATCTTTAAAGGGGGTATGTGTGAAGTTATGGGAATTGATTGAGTGTGGGAGGGACCACTGTAAGTGGGATGGGTATTGGGTGGTAGTAAATAGTTGTGGGTCCCACAGTTAACCTTAAACGATGAAACAACGTCAGCATCATACATATGAACACGTGGACCATACTTTCCAATTTAGGAAAGCACTTAACCTCCATTATAATGCCCGTCTGTCTTTGGACCACCTTTATAGACTTCCACTTTAACTTTAAAGTTTGTTGGTTTGAAGTTTGAACTGAACCTTTTCGTATATAGGAAAATTACATTTCTTGTATTTTCTTAAAAAAAAGTTTAGACAAACCCGCACAACAGTTCTCGCCGGTAGGAAAAAAACGGTTGAACAGTCAGTTAAACTGGTTGAATCGAAAATCAAAAGCTTGATCGAGTCGATAAAAGACTGATTGCTAGAACTTAGTCAAATACAATTTGATAACTGATGTTACAAATTCATAAAAGAAGCTGTAAACAAAATAAAGATACATGCATTTTTAAAGCAAATTATCTCTTTAAAACAAATCATAAATTATGTTGGGTTAAAAGAAGACCAATTTGTGTACTCCGTATATTTAGTCTATACTGTATATATCATTGTTTTGTACCGTAGTTCATTTAGGTAGCAATAATTTTTTGTTTTTTGGGAAATTAAACTTTACTAGTAAAATGCAGTACGTACTGAAGTGACAAAAGCCATACATACAATTATAAACCTTAAAATGTTACTTATACGTGTGTGTTTTTGTTGTGCAAATTATTGATTTCTTTGGACCTTTGACTTGTTTAAAGCTGTTTCTATTTTTGAAAGGCTATTAAATTACGAACAAGGCTCCATGAAATTGATCTTTCATAACACATATTATAAAGGAAAATGCTACAACCACAAAAGAAGTTCCACAAAATGAGCCACAAAATGATGTGTCAAATAGTAATTAGTGGAATGAGAGAAAAGAAAGAGAAACTATAGTACAATTCACCAATCATTGCTTGCCATGTCATTTTGTGAAAAGTTTTGTGGATATTTTTTTGTGGGTGTAGCACTCCTCTATTATAAAATTCAGTTGATTTATTTTCTTAACCATCTAAAATTTTTGTACATCTTTCATATATGTTTAGGATCCGACACGGTATACTTTTCGAGATTATAGATCATGCAAAGTACAAAAGCGTCAATAAACTTATTGATTAAGTGTTAGTATTAGACACTAGGGCTGTCAAAGAACCGACGAACATAAACGAAGCCTTATTCATGTTCATTCGTTTTTTTAACCGGACACGAACGCTTAAACTGACGAATTTTCTTATTCGTATTCGTTTATTAAGAAAATGAGTTGTTTATATTTTTTTTTTGGGTAAATGGTTACCTCGGTAAATATATTCACAACAAAAAGTATAAGAGTACAACTGGAATGTGGCTGAAGTACCACATTAACCTCAAACAAAATAGCTTGATAAACCTATGTTTATAACATGCCATAAACATTACAACTCTAGCTACATGAATACAAACGATCGAACATAAATAAACATAGACAACAAACATAAATTTTATTAAATTAAGCACAATATAATATTTTATAAGTGTCGTTTTGTTTAATCAAACCAATTTTAGAATTATACAATTAAAAAATACGATATAGGAACATGAATAAATAAATAAACATAAACGAATGTTAACGAACGCGTAATCGTACGTTCATAAACATAAATAAACGAATGAGACTTTTGTTCGTGTTCATTTATTTAATAAACGAATATAAAATATTGTTCATGTTCGTCCATTTAATAAATAAGCGAACATAAATGAACTTTTTACCGAACGGCTAATAAAATATTACCACATTAACTCAAACAAAATAGCTTGATAAACCTACGCTTATGACATGCCATAAACATTACAACTCTAGCTACACAAACACAAACGATCGAACATAAATAAACATAGACAACAAACATAAATTTTATTAAATTTAGCACAATATATTATTTTATAAGTGTTGTTTTGTTTAAACGAACCAATTTTGAAATTATACAATTAAAAGATATGATATAGGAACATAAATAAATAAATGAACATTAACAAATGCATAATCGTATGTTCACGAACATAAATAAACGGATACGACTTGTGTTTTTTTCGTTCATTTAATTAAACGAATATAAAATATTGTTCATATTCGTTTATTTAATAAATAAACGAACATAAATGAACTTTTTATCACGATTAATAAAATATTCCATGAACGATTCAATTCATTACACACTATAATTATTTTCAAGTCACTTTCCCTTGCGTCTAGATTACCATCATCAATCCACACCTACCCCTACAACTTCACTTTTATGACTTTATCTAATTACCGGACCTTTATCGTAAAGTCAAACTTCTCTTCTTTTTTTAATGTGAAATGATCAAATAAAATACATAGTTTTAATTTCAGGTGTGTTCAGAAATTGATCCTGGGTGAAAGATTTTTGTAACATAAGGTTCACGTTTAATTTGGACGGACCCAAAAACTTCGGGTTTTCGTAAATTACGTGGCTTTTTAGCGTGCAGTGTAAATTTCTGTCTAAGATTATGATTTTTCCTAAATAAATCTAGTATCTCTTGGTTATATAATCCATTGTTTTCTAGTAAAAAGAATTTGTGACCTAATCCATTATAAACTTGAGTCCGCCACTGCCTACAACTTTGAGTGAGCCGCTGAGTGAACATGAACATCAAACTTAAAAAGAATTTGTGACCTAATCCATTATAAACTCGGTCAAGATTGCTAGTTATCAACACTTCTGCAAGAAGATAATGTTAATACAATAATCGATAAGATTATAACAGTTTTGTTAATATCCGGTTTAATAAGACCATACAAGTTTTGCTAACATGCGTTCTTGTGTTATTTCTAGAATGTTTTTGTTTGAGTATAAAGGTTATAGAAACAAAAAAGGTTAGACAAAAAGACACCAAAAGAGAGAAATGTTAGTTGTAATGTGTATGAAAATAGAAAGTCTTGTAAATGAATGAAATTTACACATAAGAAAATAAGGGTTTGAATACTTGCTCTTCACATTATCACATATCCTAGCCATCCCAATCCCTAGTCTCATAACCTAATTGATTCTTGCAAGATACCACATTTTCTTTACTTGCTCTTACGGGTTCAATTAAATGTTTGCCATCTCGAATCTTGTTGCTTAAAGTCGATTAAGATAGTTGTATAGGTGTTCTGGAATTTATGTGATAAGTCTAATGAGTTGTTTGTAACATTGGAAGTCTTTCATATAAGATACTAAAAGATCATAAATTATCATTTACCAAATCCAAAGAAAAATTAGAAGGATCTAATTAGTTTTCTTCTTATAAAGTTACATGAAAATGAGGAAATTTGTAATTTCAATAGTTAGTTGGGGAAATATGTAATTTATGATGTCTAAATGGGAATATATGTAATTCCCCTTATGTTTTTCCTACCACCATTGAAGATATAGCACGTATATACTCCATAGTTAATGTACTTTGATACAGGTACTAATAAATACGAAGTAATAGCTAATGACCTTTTAAATGCTCCAAATAAAGGTAAAAGTCCAGTATCATTTTATTTTGCAAAGAAACAAGAAGAGAATCACACACTTATTTGCTCATATCGAGTCAAAAGTCAGTTAAAATGATAAAGTATGAAAAAATAGCGATATCATAATATCAATGGTACTCCATATTTATAAGAACCTTGTTAGTACATACTAACGTCTTGATATAAATAGGGCCGTAGCTGTGTTAGCGGAGATCATGTGCAAAAGTTTATATGATATCTAAGCATGACGATAAAGATATATTGTAACCATCAAACTTTAATTTTTATCAGTTCTTTGTCACTCTGACCACTTATAGATGAGTTTAACAAATATTTAGAACATGATTTCATATATCGTTAACAATTTGATGTTGGACATATACATATATATATATATATATATATATATATATATATATATATATATATATATATATATATATA
>LBNU01006674.1:4757-21671 GCA_014162995.1 Artemisia annua | reverse complement strand
AAAATTTTTTTGAAATTTTTCAAAAAAATTAGTTAACTAATATTAGCCATTAGATCAAAGTTAAAGGAGGGTAAAATGAGTGGCTAGGATTAGTTCTCGCGTTCTCACAAAAATTAGATTTCTCACATGAATGGCCCCCTCAGGTGTATATATATTTATATATATATATATATATATATATATATACTAGTCTCAAAGCCCGCCCAATGGGCGGGCATGACTTGTAATTTTACTTTTTATTTCTTCATTTTTTTTTGGATGGTCTTGAGTTGTGATTATATTTTGATTATTATATAAAGTGTTACTAACTTTAAATTAATTGATAACGTGTTACGAACTTTAAATTAAAATTGCGACTTTGATGAAATACTTTTAACTAATTATTTATAGGACCTTTTCTATACAATGAAATACTTTTAAGTTATATTTGTCTAAAGAAAAATAATTTTTTTTTTGTTTATAATTGCGGTATTGTGATAATATTTTTTCGCACAACGAAGACGAACTTAACTATTTTCGAACTTTTTATGTTAGTTTTACTTTTTAAATCAACGAAAGTGTATTTAAGATGGATGCATAAAAAATAACATTCTTGTTTATAAAGGTTGTATTTAGCATGCTTATGTTATAAAATTTATGGTTACATATATGTTGTTTTAAATGAAATTTGATATATTTATAATTTAAAAATTGGTTGTTAATATTATTGGTTGAATTGCTTCCATGCAGTATAATTATTACATCTTTGAAAGTTGCTTAATACCTACAATGTCTACAACATGATTTCCAAACCAATATGTTCCGATCATTTATTCATATAAGTAAATTTGTATCTCATTTATTCACAACATAGGGAATCTCAACTACAACTACTACCTTACATTTCCTCTCATTCGCCTGAACAGTAAGTTTCATCGCCCCTGTTTTTGATTGATCATTGTTTGTGTTTTCAATTCACTTATCATTCGTATTGTTTAACACCTGAGCATTAATCACATGTTCTTTACTGTATTACCCTCCTTTTTTCCATTGATATGTAATAATTGATTTTTAAGTATGCGATTCATTTTGTTTGTGATTATTAGTTTAGTTTCTGTTTTTAGTGATTAGGTTGTGCTGTTTTCCTTTGCTCATATCTTATGCATGTGGCTAATTATGTGAACCTTAAAATTGAGTTTTGTGTTAAAGAGTTGCCTTGGATTTTGTTACAGATGATTACTTTTTTTGGTATTTTGATAATCATAACACGAAGTGGTAATATCTTGTTACATTGATTCGTTTGCTTGTATTTGTATTAGGATTAAGAATCTTTTTACCTATTTGTCTTGTTATGATTTAAAGCAATATTTGCTTATGATGATAAAAGGGATAACATTGATGTTTCACTTTAATGTTTTTAAGCTGTTTTTTAAAGATTCAGACAATATATTTTGTAGAAGAAGAAGAAGGTGGATCAATGTTCATGATATAAAGTTTGGATTTTGTTCTATTTTTTTGTTCCCTGTTTTTTTTCATATAATTTTTTTATGTCTAATGTTACAGTGTACTATATTTGATGATTAAAACGTTGTTTAACATTTTTGCTGGATTTTTTTTTCTTTTTTTTTGGGTCTACGAAGATGCCGATTGAATTTGTTGTGCAACTGATCCACCACGATGAGTATCCTGAAGAGCTTCTACTACCTGACTCATTTGAAGAGGAGGCATACAATGGAAACAGGTCTTTGTATTTGTCTGGGTTGGCAAGGAACCGGAAAAAGGTTTCTATATTCAGGAATCGATTTGGAGTGTATGGGATCAGAGGCAAAGTTTGGGATGAGTTTGTTGAGGAGAACTTGAATGAGGATTTAAATGTACTCCACTTTATAGAGGAAGGGGACGATTCATTTTACGTCACAGGATACGATGATGATGGGAAACAAATTGGAGGATATGGAGATGGAAATCAAGGTTATCTTCGGTTTCAGTCACGCGTATCACCTTACCAAGACTTAGGCATAAATCAGGTACAAATGTTATGTTTTTTGGGTAAAAGGGATTCACCCTGGCAAAATATATTAATCACAAAAAAATGTTTAAGTACAATGGAATGTGGCTGACATGCCACATTAACCTCAAGCAACGCTTGAACAACTACTACAAACTAAAACTCTTGTGCTAATGACAGGCCAAAAGCACACCAAACCTAGCTAAATATCACAAGAACTAACTAGGAATAAAACCAAGAGGAATCTTGAATCCTGTGAACGCCACACTTCTAACCAGCAACAGCAAAAAACCAAGTATCCATAATCCATGAATAGCACCTCCTTGAAAAGCACCATATCTTTGCAGCAACAAATGACCAAATGTACATCAAAACATATTTGTTACATACTATTCTCATCACTTCCAGGTGTGTTAACTCCTGTGAGAGGTGAATCATTGAAAATAATGGTTTTGATGTCTCTTTACCAATAGCCATCACTACTGGAGTAGCCAAATGTTTAAGTTCGAAAACTATGGTACACCTGATAACCATCTGATTTATTAGCAAATCAGCAACTAAAAACGGATTTGAGTTGTCTTTACCTGTAGCCGTTTGCTCAGGACTAGCCAAATGTTTAAGTTCGAAAACCATGGTACACTTGATAACCATACAAATGTTATGTTTTCCATGTTGTTTTTATAAACTGAATATATTTTATATAATTCTGGTTGATGTTGTACCATGTTTTAGATATGAATGAAATCAATTTACTGTTGTTATATAGTGTGGCATATATTTGTCAACGATTTTTAAATTGTGTCTGAAATGAGCCTAATGGTTTGGTGTTTGTTTTTTTATCTTCAGACTATTCCTGCTGAATTTGTTGCTGGTTTCGGCAATGAAGGTGAGATTATGTTCAGATGTGAAGGTGACATATTTAATGTTAATGTCAGTCGGATGAACAGTGATGGTGACGGTGTCCTTGCCGACTATGTGCTTAACCAAGGTAACTGGAATGCTTTGTGTGAAGAAAAGGAGCTGGAATTTGGTGACATTGTAGTGTTCACGAAGATAAGGAACAATCCGATTAATGTAATGGGTTTTATTGTCGATGGGAGTAGTAACACAAATGTTCAATTCCTTGGTGTCACTCGGCTGAATGTAGTGCAACCACCTGTGCCATATGAAGATGCAAGTAAATTTTTACAATGCAATTAGATATAAATATTTTAAATGTTTTATAAATGTTTTAAATGTTTTCAACGAATTGAATTGGTGAATTTATATCTATTTTGAATTGATGGTACGAAATTGGGTTTTAGTTTTACTCATCAATACTGGTTATCTCTTTTAGTTTATTTTGTCTTTATTGAGTAAATTATATTATGTTGTTTTGCAGAGGATGATCGAATGTATCATTTATGCATGTGGCCTGGTCACCGTGAACACTTTCAAGAAAGGACTGACGTGTTTTATAAGAGGTTTTCTGAGATCTTGGCATTCAATCGTCTAGTAAGTTTTAATATATACTGTTTATTTCTAATCTGCTTTTATTCATATTACTGGTAGCATTGAATTTGATGACCTGTTTGCACAAGTGCAGTCTATCCCTGCTAAATTCCAAGGAGAAAATCCAATGCACATGTACAGGAAGGCTTTGTTGAAACACAATCAACTTGAGCTAGAATTCTCCGTCAGGATGGATCATCATCACGAGAATCCTTCAAGGACCAATCATGTGAACATGTATGGTGAATGGGCATGGTTTGGTCAGCAATGTGGTTTTGGCTATACGAAGATGTTAAGGTTCAGATTGATGTGGGTTGTGAGTGATTTGGAAGATGCCGAAGAAACACGTTACCCTGTTTTCCATGTATGTTAAATGCACTATTTGTGTTCTAGTTGGTGTGTCCGTGTTTCTATGTAGCCAAAAAACTCTTTAGAAATGTGTTAACTTTTGGGTATCTTTTGTCGCAACGGTACCATGGATGTGTTGCATTAGTACTACTTGAATATGACTATGAACTTAAGTGTATTTGAATTATTAACCCCTATAATGTAAATTATGGTTGTTTGTTATATGTTACTCCTTAAAGTAATATAGTTGTATCAACTGCCGTGTATCGTTGATTACAATACTTTTATGTCACAACATAATTAACCTCTTGTATCATGAATATTAAAAGAAATAGTGTTTTTTCTGTAACCCTTTGTCTGTGATTCACAAAAGGTTAATCTGTTAACGATACTACCAAGAAAATCTGTGTGATGTTACTGGTGAGGACGTATGGCACATAAGAGGTTCATAACAGGAATACATTAATTAGGAGCAACCCCTCACAGGTTTCATGATTCAAAACAAATAGTAGTCATACGTGGATTGTTAATCTAAATTATTTAACAAACATGAAATATGGGTATTGGCTTGTTGTAAGCATCTTCAATGTGCAGTTCGTAATGGAAAAGTTTGATTCGAATCATCTTCCCTTCTTCAAATCCACAATCAAGCCCAAACTGCTTCCAATTGCCTTGCATCACCAACGATTTGATTTTAAAAGGGTTGTTCCTGTCTGTAATGACCTTCAGCTTTATTGAATATGTCCAGTCCATGTGAGCGATCCGTCCCTTTTTGTTTTTTTCCATGTTTAAGTCGTCCCAAATATCTGATTCAATGACCTGTTCATTTGAAAGCGTAACCGGTTAACTATTATATGCCTATTAAAAGAAAATATAGTTACCTTTAGTGCAATCGGTATGGATGACTTACCAATGGATAGTGATACCCTGCGTCCGGTTTGAACCTTGTGTAGACCACCCTGTCTTCATTCCAATGAGCGGCGTGGTGGTACCATGTGCAGATATGATGCATTCTTGGATCTGCAACATTCATATGCAGTTGTATTTTTGATGGAAAGAATAATTTTAAATTAATGAAAGTGTGTTGTTATTACCATTAATGTCACGGTTGAGTATTGGTCTTGGTGGCCTTTTTAGGAACGTTGTTCTTATATCTTCTTTACTGAGGCCAAGACCATCGTATCCACCTATGACCACCACCGACAGCTTATAATCTGGTAGATTTGTAAACACGAGTTGTTGTCCCCATTTTATATCCGCTGTTACAACAAAGTCGTCCCATCCATAACCTGTCAGTCCATTCATCCATACATTGTTATCTTTCCAAGGCTTAATCCTTTTATGGCGAACGGTGAATACTATTCCTGCGTAGATGAGTCTAAACGTATTTTGCCATATATCTTGTAAGAAATCTCCTGGTAGCAACTGTATGCATAAATATGAAGCATTAATTTCATCATTGTTATATAATTGGAATTCAGACATTAATAGTTTGATTGAGTCGTACCGTTATTCCAGGAGTATAGGTTGCCAAACATCTTATCATTCTTGGTCCTATTTTACTTCTATCATATCCAGCACACTCTGATCCGCTCTCATCGTATACTGTCACATAATAATCATCCTTTCCTATCCTTACAAAATGCATCGTCTTGGCGCTAGCAGGTACATTTGATTCAACAAATGCAACCCATTCACTATCACTCAGGACCCATTTACCGTTTAAGTTTTGCAGTTTTGTTTTGTAACGGTACCTATCTGTTCCATTCAGATAAATCATGTCACTCTGTCCCTTGAAGTACTCTTTAAAAACATCAGGTAAGATCTGTTTTTGAGAGTTTCATTAATAAGTCAGTTATTGTTGTATTCTTTTTCAAAGAAAAGTATAAGTTTTCAAATGGTTACTTAAAGTTTTTGTGTGCAACCAAAACGATTACCTGTTGGGTTCCTTCTGATTGTCGCATATATTGGAACAGAAATTGCTGTGCCATCCTGATTTTTGTTGATAACCAACAGAGCATGCAGATACAATCATTGATCAGGATATGCAATTGTATTGTGTGAAGAAATCTTAATATTTTGATTGAGTTTATCTACTTATCATTTTAAATCACTTATAGGATAAACAGATTGCTTTGTAATTCCACATCACACTAAACATTATAATCGCACAAATTCAATACTTTGTAACTGCGCTCATTTAAATAATTGGTTAGCTCTATATCTTACGGAAGACTCTAAAAACAAACATCCAGGTTAGTTTATGCACATGTTACAATTTTCTCAATCAAAGTAGTTGATGGGCCTAAACATGTGCGATGCGGCACGGTCATCATTACCTTTTGCTTTACTTTCTAAAAACAGAGCAATTTTATTTCTTGACTATTAAATTGCCGACTATACAACATTTGCATATGCTTATGATTGTGGTCCGTATATCGGAAAACAATGCAATGTTGTGGTCTGTATATCTATTTGGTATTGTAAACCAATTACATTGTAAACAAACAGCATTCTAATTCCTCATAACAATAAACATTTAAACACGTAAAAATGTGATATTTTGTAACCGCGCTTATGTAACTTATTGGTAACTTTTACTTCTTTCGAAAGTTTAAGGAAACTAACCTATAGGGAACTTTTTACGTATGTTACAACTGAATTTATTATAGTAGTTCATTGTCATGAACATGTTGAAGCTCGTGACGCATAAAGACTCAACAGGAATGACCGATATACGGTACACTAATTAATCACTCTTATAATGTGCGATATCTAGCCATAACCTCAAACCAAGTTTTGTGAAATTATAAACTAACAAAAACTTAAATAAATAAGCATAGTGCACTCCGGCTTGGTCATTTTTTTTTCTCTCCATAGAAAACGTTAGCATCGTAGTAATTGTATATCTAACCTACAAATTATTTTTGCCTAATTTTTAGTAACCAAAAGCTTTGGTCCCCAAAATCAGTAATGCTATTGGGTGATTTTCCATGTGTCTACTATACAATAATTAAATGTGCTTATGATTGTTTTCCTAACATAGTTTTAGATTTTGCCTAATTCAATGCCAAGCAATTTGTTATGGAAAAGATAATACAATGGAATGGTTTGATTTAATCCTAAACTTGGATAAGTACATATTAAAAACAGGTTAATTGTTGTCATTACCTTGGTTTTCTACTTTGATTGTTGGTTGGCTCTTCAAATACTTAAATGTGATAAACCTCTTAATCGCTTTAGCGTTGATCTCATTGAATGTGATCGATATTTGAGTTGCATGTTTTATAATGGTGGTAAACCGACATTTGGTTGACTTTGACTTTTTTTTTTTAAATAAATAGATTTAAATGAAACATAATTGTGATATATTACCTTCGTTTTTTAAAAAATAAATAAATTAAATTCAAAACCTTTTTTAAATGAGTACATATAATTCTTATATATTCATATGTTGTTTAATTCTTTACTTAAATTTTGATTTATATTTTTTTTTTAATCTTTTTTCTTTAAGTTTTAGAATTTGGTTTTAGTTCGCCAATTTATAAAGTATTTGGTAACAGTTGTTTGTTTTTATTTGAAAAAAAAGGAAAAAACCGTCGCTATTGTTTATTAAATTCTAAATAACGCTTCTTTATACACTACATTCTTTGTCGATCTTGCGTAATTTCCGTCTTCATCACAGCATAAAATCTTCAATCCTTTCTTGCTCTTGACCCTTGATACAGCTACGTATAATTGCCCTATGGTACACTAATTAATCACGCTTATAATGTGTGATATCTAGCCATAACCTCAAACCAAGTTTTGTGAAATTATAAACTAACAATAACTTAAATAAATAAGCATAGTGCACTCCGGCTTGGTCATTTTTTTTTCTCTCCATAGAAAACGTTAGCATCGTAGTAATTGTATATCTAACCTACAAATTATCTTTGCCTAATTTTTAGTAACCAAAAGCTTTGGTCCCCAAAATCAGCAATGCTATTGGGTGATTTTCCATGTGTCTACTATACAATAATTAAATGTGCTTATGATTGTTTTCCTAACATAGTTTTAGATTTGCCTAATTCAATGCCAAGCAATTTGTTATGGAAAAGATAATACAATGGAATGGTTTGATTTAATCCTAAACTTGGATAAGTACATATTGAAAACAGGTTAATTGTTGTCATTACCTTGGTTTTCTACTTTGATTGTTGGTTGGCTCTTCAAATACTTAAATGTGATGAACCTCTTAATCGCTTTAGCGTTGATCTCATTGAATGTGACCGATATTTGAGTTGCATGTTTTATAATGGTGGTAAACCGACATTTGGTTGACTTTGACTTTTTTTTTAAAAAAAAAAATAAATAGATTTAAATGAAACATAATTGTGATATATTACCTTCGTTTTTTAAAAAATAAATAAATTAAATTCAAAACCTTTTTTAAATGAGTACATATAATTCTTATATATTCATATGTTGTTTAATTCTTTACTTAAATTTTGATTTATATTTTTTTTAATCTTTTTTTTTGAAGTTTTAGAATTTGGTTTTAGTTCGCCAATTTATAAAGTATTTGGTAACAGTTGTTTGTTTTTATTTGAAAAAAAGGAAAAAACCGTCACTATTGTTTATTAAATTCTAAATAACGCTTCTTTATACACTACATTCTTTGTCGATCTTGCGTAATTTCCGTCTTCATCATAGCATAAAATCTTCAATCCTTTCTTGCTCTTGACCCTTGATACAACTACGTATAATTGCCCATGTGAAAATACCGATCTTTGTAAAAACAAACCTACATTGGTTAAAGTTTGACCCTGGCTCTTGTTGATAGTCATAGCAAAACACGGTGCCAATGGAAATTGTCTCCGATTAAATTTGAATGGCATTTTGTTATCTGATGGACTTAACACCATTCGTGGAATTGCGCAAAGATCTCCAAAACTTCCACCCGAGATAATCTTAGCTTCTATTACATTTACTCCCATTCTTTGCACTTGTAACCTTGTTCCGTTGCATAACCCTGCTCTTTGGTCAATGTTTCTCATGCACATAACTGGAGTACCGATTCTTAATCGTAATGTATGGTTTGGTAGTCCAGCTATCTTAATACTATTCAAGAAATCTGGAGTGTAAAGTGCCTCGTTGAAATTTGAATCCATATCAATCACTCCCACCGAGTCAGAACTTGCGTACGTCTTTTCTTCTCCCTTCAAAAGATCTAGCATTCTATTGTTTACCATATCCACAAGTTCGTGTGTCGGTGCAAGAATTGCCCTTTGTTGGAAAAATGATGGGGTGTAAAGGTTTTTTTGCAATTCTGGGTACATTTGTTCGATAATTGATCCTACATGATCATCCGAATCTGGGATCAACATGTCATCTTCAAAATCAACCGTTGCTTCTCCATCGTTTGTTCCTCCAATAGTACCGTTGCCAATGTCTAAAATCCATTCTGCAAAATCTTGTATTTGTCTTCTCTCTGAATCAGTTTTTCCCGCTTCCAACCTCATGTTAACAGTTAACTTCATGACTTTGCAATGTTGCCATAAGTATGATGAGTTAAGAGATGAGTGTACGACATCATGTCTACTACCATTGGTAATGACTAGTAGTATTTGCCTAAAATCTCCTCCAAACAAAACGACTTTACCTCCAAAAACTTGGTCAGATGGTTCGTATGGTGTAGGTCTACATATATCTCGTAATGTCCTATCGAATGCTTCATAACAATGTCTGTGTGTCATTGGAGCCTCGTCCCAGATAATAAGGCTGCATAGATGTATCAATTCAGCTAGGTCACTATTTGCCGGTATATGACACATGGAATCGTCAACAATGTTTATTGGTATTGCAAACCTAGAATGTGCTGTTCTGCCACCTTCTAGCAGAAGGGCTGCAATACCGCTCGATGCAATGTTTAGGACTATTTCACCTTCTGATCTTAATCTAGCAGATAGAGTTTTATATAGGTAAGTCTTACCTATTCCTCCATATCCGTAAACAAAGAACATCCCACCTTTGTTTTGAACCACTTTGTCCATTATTGAACCATATATGTCTATTTGTTCGCTTGTTAAAGTGCTATAGAGTATCTCGTGTTGGTGTCGTAATTCATGCCGGTTGTATTTTTGCTCATCATAGACTAATCTGTTGAAATTTCCCATAGTGAGCATCTCATTTGGATATGGCATGTTTGGTATTTGTCTCAAACTTTTGTTGTTACACAGTAACATGTGTTCAATATACGTTAGACATATATTTTTCCTATCCTCGTTGGTAAGTTCCAATTCTGCGGATACATTTTTAAAAACGTTATTTATAGTGAGAATTATATATAACAAATTAAGTTATATGTAAACTGTTTATTATATAATGAATTATNAGCTGTTCCATAAGTTAATGTTAGATTTAGTATATAGCGAAGTATTAAGTTTTATATAATTTACTTGTAACCCATTATAAATTATATGATTACCTGCTTTAAGTCGTCCGAAGTAATGCTTATCTTTGAATTCTTTCATTATAGTGTCCAGCTTTTGCTTGAATACACGTGTGATAACATCTGGTCTGTCTTCAGATTTTAACCCCTTCTCTTCCATAAAACGATTTATCTCTGGCCAGTTAGGGTTGCAGGTAAATGTAATGAATAGATCCGGGTAGCCATAAACCTTGCAAATTGTCATTGCATCTAAGTAGTTCTGCAGCATATACCTAGGGCTGCCCGTGAATGATGTTGGCAATATTACCTTTTTGCCTCGTAATTTCACTCCAGAATCTCCCTCTTGGGCCAACTCTGCTAACTTTTTATACGTTTCACTACGTAAATCTGGCTGGTTTTTTTGCACATATGACATCCGTTCAGATTCAATCATGGTGTATGCATCAACAATAAACTGCTGACATAGACGCCTTGCATTAAGTATTGTTGAAAAATTATTCTCTCTATCTTGCAATGTGTATGCAAAATACTCCTTCATTGAAACCCTTGTTTTTTTATTTGTTGGTGTATAATCAGTTATACCAAAATGGTATATGTCTGTGTCATAACCATCTTCACCGTATGAGAACAACAATGGATATTGGAGTGCAAGATATGAGGGATGTAGTTCACTTATTCGTCTCAGTCTGCCTTCTTGCATGTGTACTATATCCCTCTTATTTGTTACCGAATCAAAATCCCCAACAATAAGTCCTGCCACTTCATCTGCGGTTGGTAGATTGTATTCCCTTCGATCGTGTTCCCTTGTACCAATGAGGCGCAGTTTCAGTTTATTTCTTTCATTTGAATGCACAAATTGTTCTCCAGCCATTCTGAATTGTGCAACCAATGGGTTAGTTGTATCAAGCATGTCGCATAACTCAACTGTTAGCTGGTGGTCCAGAGGATGCTCATCGTTTGTTGTTGATGTATCATAACTGTATTGATTGGAAAAAACAAAGCGTTTTATATCACGTATTATAAGCTAACGGAGCAAAAAATTATTACATTTTTTATACGTCAATTTAATAACTAATTTGCATGAGATTTATTTAATGACAATTGTACCTTACACCATTTATGCGATTTTGTATTTCATTAGGAGGGTCGTAGATATATAGCTGCGCAAACATGGGTGGTTTGCCTGCTTCCGGTAGCAATGTACCCATTTGATGGTAATTTTGACCCTGAATTCTATAACAGTATGGACCATGTCCGTTGGTAACCGACATGTCTTGTTTCGCCCCCAGCGAAGTGAATGAAAACATGGCATTATAACGCTTTATATTCTGAATGAATGATTTACTTTTTGAGTGGTTTCCAGATAAAAGATTCAATAACAAATCTGGTGGTTGATTTGCTTCATTACCTAATTTTACCTTCCCTCTGCCACAACACATTGAATATTGATTTGTTGATTTATGCGTCTGTCCTACCATACTCTCGGCATGCCATAGTAAAGCACCACATGATTCACACGGATATATTGGATCTCCATGATCAATATAATCTGGTTTAAAAACAATTATAAATGGTTTATGTTACGGTTAAGCTATTACGTAGATATACTTGATTGTATTAAGTTTCTATGATAATATTTAGAAAAGTGTTAGTACCATACCATTTGAGATTCCGACAAATGTATCTCTATGTCTTGCATCTACTAATTTCTGTCTTCCTTGTTTTAACTTGTCTTTAAGCCTGTCAGATTTTCTCTTGCTACATCGGCTTCCAAATGGGTTGTATTCAATATCCCCCGGTCTTAATGTTGTATCTGGAACAGTACCTTCTTCATTTATTTTCTTCTTTGGAGGCCTTCCTCGTGGTCTGCGTGTAAAATCTATTGGTGGTTGTGGTTCCGTCGCAGCTGTAACAAATGTTTATGGTAAATTACGTTAAATATATTGATTGTATCATAAATTTTCATGTAGAAGGTAGCATTAGAAGTCTTGGTAACGTAGTAATTGCAACGATAGTTTTTTCATGAATTATTAAATACTTACTTGGTGGTTTTACACGTTTTTCAGGTATTTTTACCTCGCGTTTTTTTGGAAATCTTCCAGTTTGTCGTAACGATATGTCTATACAAACATTGTTAGAAACGTGCTTAGGTTGATTTTGTGTTACTGAAGTAGACATGATACCTGATTGCTATTTAATTGAAGTGTAATACAGGATCTAGATTATATGTTGTTTAGGTTTTCTTCATTTTAGGTTTACTTTATTTTAAGATAACTGTAAATTTTTTTGGATATGATTACATAGAATATATCATTAATGAATATGTGAAAATCTGTAAAGATATGTTTATAAATTTTTGGAATTTATATTGTTCGTATAAAAAAATTTGTTTGAATTGATTTTATTTATATTTCTTCAAATTTAGCTAAATCATTTACACGGTTCAAAACTTATCATTTTAACAAAATAATCTTCTAGGTTAAATCACAAATGTTTAAAGTAATCTACCCCTAGTTGTCTTAAGTTGTAAAACAAACTCAAACTCTCTTGGCAAAGAGATCATTAATAATCTTTTTTTGTTTCATTGCTTCAAAATTATTGTGTATTGTCCGATATCCATTATCTCTTTATGAAATGCACACACTAAACACACCTTGAATCGTTTGGTGATGAATATCTGACTTCATATATAATATAAACTACATTTGATACATAGATTTGATCACTGGGTATCGACATCATCTTTATTACTTTGGTTTACTGAAATTACGGTGTTCAACCGTGAACCAAAAGTTATTATGTTGTCTAATGGGTTAAGCTATTCCGATAGGATTTCAACATGTTATGTGGTTAATGTATGTCTTTGTTCAATTATCTCGAGACTTTTATCACACACATGATACAACCTCCTAAACACATCAAATGTATTTATAGTTATCAAACGAAGGACATCTAAATACACCAATCGCATGAAACAAATTCCATTACACCAATGAAAGGGAAAAATTATTTAAAGATGATCAATAATAGCATTTGTGAAAAAAAAAAACTAAACCACGACATGAGTTTCATAGTTCTTAAACATGTTACTATTAAAATGTTCAAATATAAAGCACCAAAATCCTGAAGGAAATTCGTTGGATTCATTAAAATTCGTCATCACTATTGTCTGGATCGGTTGTTTCATAATCTGTCATCTCGTCGTTAATGAAGCTTGATAAATCATCACCAGAGCTGACTGATCTGATACTATATGCATCTGAATCAACTTCCCAGGCTTCGTCTTCAATATAGTTATTGCACGTATGTTTTCCATTCACTTTTCCATTAATATCAACCATATCATCAAACATGTCTTCATCACTTAGGTTACCTTTTGGCAACTCTGCTCTATCGTGTTCTTCTTCAACCGCCGTATACTTGTAGTCACCTTGGTTTTCAAAATCATTAATTAGTATGTTCAATGGTTTGTTATAATTCAATAAGCACCCTTTTTTTATAAACAGCAATCTTTAATAAATAATAAAACAACCAAAAAACCTGTCAATGAGTCTTCGACAATTTCTTCATCCGGAATAATATATGTTGGTTTGTACTCCTTTAAATCATAGAAAGGTTCATCTAGATCATTGATATTAATCCAAACCCCATCTTTAGGAATTGCATTATTCCTAAAGTCCTCATCATCTGTATCCTCGTCAAAGAGCCTATATTCCTTTTTATTTGATGAAAGAAATTCACGTTTACTTCGCCCACGTTTAAAAGAAATTGGTGCATCTTCATCAAATATCTTTCATACATATTTAAAAAGTAGGTTACTAAATATTGTCAAGACATAATATATCTTATTTATTTTATACAAAATAGTTGAATATCTTACCAATAATTTATCCTCCTCATCATGATTAAAATTTTTTTTATCATCTTTTTTTCCACACTTAGTGTCATCATTTGATGAAGTTGAGATAATGATTTCTTCCTTCTTCATAGTTGGTGCTTTCTTTTCATCATCTGATGATATAATCTCAATGGTATTTGTGTTGCAAAATTTGTAGTTTTTAGTCAGCCTACGGCGCTTGTTTGAAAATTTATTAGGCTGCAAAGATTACACATAATTAAACATGCTTAGAAATCGTTAATACCACCAAAAAAATGATAAATAAAAAGTTAATGGATATAAACGATACATTAAAAGGATTTAACATACACAACATAATTAATTATGAGATAAACAACGAAAAACTCCCAAGGGCACAACTGGTTTGGATTTGTGTGTGGTAGTCATTGGTTAACATAGGGGTCTTGGGTTCGATTCTTTGCTGTATGGTTTTTTAAACCCCATATTTAATTTTTCTGTTTATAATCAAATTTCAACATTCTGAATATATTGTTGCAACAAAAACATTATATATCTTTAAGAAACTATAATACTTAAGATTGAAAATCAAAGTTACTCTAAAACATAACAAAAGAGCGTACCACCTCATCGTCGGATATTACTATGATTTCCTGCGCAAAATTCGTTGTCGTTTTACCGGATGGGGTTGCATCAAGTTTCTGTTTGGGAATTCTCTTAATAAACATCAAACGAAAAAAATAAAATAATATGTTGTTAAAGATCTGTAATGTACATGAACATATTGGTACATGTTACAAATATTGAAAAGAAAGAGTCAGGTTAAAAAAAAATAGTACGTAATAATAATAAAAAAAATTTATATATTAGTTCGTGTTATTAATGCTTAGTTGGTAATATATCTTGTTGAAACTTTAAAATATTTAAGCATTAATTGTGTAGATACAGTAATGTAATTTATTTATTTTTCTTTTTAAAAAAAAAATTAAAATATCTAAACACTAATTTACAATATCACACTAAATTATGCTCGAATATTAGGGCTTAAACATATTAGAGGAATCGATATATCATAAAAAATTAACTACATATTAGAGGAATTGATATATCATAAAAAAATAAATTTATTAATGATAGGAAAAATTATTTTATAGATCTACTAAAGTACTTGATATATGATTTTTATTTTAATCCAATTCTATAAACACTACTTTATAAAAACACACAATTGTGTTCCATATTATTTTCAGTCCTTTGATTAGTAAAGTATTAGATATATATATTTTTTCCCAGTAAATTATACAAACATTTTTACAGAATCAAACTATTGCTATTGACCCTATTTGAACTCATTTTAATTACTATTTGGTTTATAATTTTATCTGTGCTTTATGATCAAGTTAACAAACATTAAATTCATACTCTTACAAACAGATTATTCAAAATAATTAATTGGAAGGTAAAGATTAATTGTAAAAAATGAGATTGTAATACTGAAAAAAAAGACATTATATTAAAGACATTAAGAAGAAAAAAAAACAACCAAAAAAAATTACATATACATTAAAAAAAATAAATAAATAAAGAAAATACATCTAACGATCTTCAAATTTGAATGCTAAGTGGAGGTTATCGTAATCATAAGTTTGTGGTTCCTCATCCTCATCTTCTTCTTCCTCAGAAGGTGGCTCATAGGTCGGGTTCAAACCCTTTGATCTCCTATGAGCCCTAACCTCCTTCATCAACTCACGGTGTTTCTTCCTAGCAAGCTTTCTCTTCTGCCTCTTCTTTTCCTTCCTCTCCTCTTTCTCTTGCACCTTGCGCTTCCTTGAGGCTTCAACCTCAACATCCCACCTCACGACCAAAGAAGCAATGGACTCTTCACCATTGCCTTCTTCATTTTGTTGCACAGCGTCTGCATGCATGTTTAAAAACTATTTATTATAACATATATTTTTGTGAGATCAGTATAAATTAAAAAAAAAAGAGTAATCTTTACATACCTAAGTTCACAGGAACATTTGGGATTGGTTGGTTAGCAGCCATGGTATTTTAGAGAGAAGAAAGAGTTAGATAGGGAAAACCAAAGTTGGGATAATCTATGTGGGGAGTTGGAATGTAATCACTATGTCGTCTAATTGATGAAAACCGTGTTTTGTTTCTAGAACATATTAAGGGATAAAAAGCAAACACGAATTTTTTTAAATACGTATTAGATATGGTTGCTTAATTAAACATGTTTAGAATAAATGATATGAATAATCTGTTATTTTAAAAGATTGTAATTATACTTATTCCTGTCACAATATATGGATTATTAAGTATTTGATTCTATGAACAATACGTTTTAGATGGTAATTTACTCTATAAATATTTGCGACATTACAATGCGGAGGATATTCATCTTTGATTAAAAAAAACAAAAAAACTTCCAATGGGTCGTGAATACTTTTCTTCATCTAAGCATACAATTGAAGGACCAAGTAGCGTCGTTTCATCAAAGAAAGAAGAACCAACAAATCATCAAACCGATCAACCGGTTGTAACGTATTTTTTACCAATACGTTACGTTGCTCAACTACGGAGACTCATAGCAATACTGGAGAATGAAAACAGAAGAGACGAACAAAGAGTTTTGGAATTTAAAGATGCAATCGAAACACGTATGGAAAAAATAAGAGAATATCGAGAAAGGCTTAAAAGTGTTATGCACCAAATTAATAGTTAAATCTTGTTTTTATTATTTTCAATAATGTAACAATAAACACTTTTATTGTTTATTTGTCCTTTAATTATTCA
>LBNU01006673.1:44090-64332 GCA_014162995.1 Artemisia annua | reverse complement strand
ATGAGGTGCACGTGAAATGTACTCGCCAACTTATATCTATTTCTGATGTATTCCAAAGTCCTTGTATGTATCCAATATCCTTGATGTGGACCACATTTCTCTTGCAGACCTTCTTAAGGGAAGATCGATAACTACTTAGCGTATGAATTTGGTATCTTTATCGGACTAAATCATATTGAAACGAGAAAATATGAAGCAATTCATTTCTCAAATCAATTAAAAAAAATTCTAGATGCACTAAGATTTGGGAGCAGGAGGTGACCACACACAAGTAACTTCCATGAGTGGTATTGGTATCTAACGTCTAAGTAAGCGGTGATCTCGTTTTTGCACTTAGTTTGGGACTTGCGAAAAATCAGGGACGATGAATTTTATCAAATCGGTCACTTTTCTATGAATCGTGTTCTTGCTCTATGACCCTTAATCGTTATCAAATGATAATGAAAGTCAGGCGCACCGTCATAAGCTAAAGTAGTATAATATATATTATGTACATAGTCGAAAAACGGAAAACCGGGGCGTTTTAGGGAATAAATGATTTTGTATCTCCTTTGAACGTTTTGCTACTTTTCAAAGTTAGTAAATAGAGGTGTGAAATTATTTATCTTTAAGGCGTGATGTGATTACATTGCGTGAGGACACGCGATACCTTAGTCTGGGGGATTTTGGTATGTGCTTATTCACATACCTTTTATTCACCATTATTAGACTATTATAGACCAAAAACTAACGTTAAAAGCCAGAGATATCGTGTTTTTGTGTTTATGACTGTGCAGGTAAGGATATTGCAAAAACAACATGAAAAGCAACCTTAAAGCCTAAAAACGAGCACGAGATGTGGAAAAGAGTTCTAAAGTCAATCAAAAGATGAAATCTACTTGTGAAAAGCCCGTGACGACTAATTATTTCTCAAAGGCTCAAGAAAGTAAAAGAGACGCTAAATCAAAGCTCCAAGATGATTATGAAGTTAAACTTTCTAAATCCGAGCAAGTGATCACTTTTATGCTTTTGAAGATCTTTGGAAAGCTCGTCTACACATCACTTCAAAGTTACAAGGACTTAAGTTACATTTTAGAAAGTTTAGAAGCGTTGTATCTCTAGTTTACGCTTAGAATTCACTAAATTTAGAATCAAATTGTAAACAAGGCAAGCCTCCATGGCTCCCTTAAATACCTCCCTTACTCTTCATTTTAGCTTGGTTAGTTTTAGTTTTTGGTAAGTTAGCTTATTTCCATGTCTTAGTGTAATTTTATTAATGCAAGCTTTTATTTCATGTCTTAATCACTTTTCTTTGCTTATTTTCCTAGCTTATTTCATTCTTTCTTTTACATCTCTACCTCTTATTCAAGCTTATTTACATCTATCTTGATCCAATATAAGCTTACATAAGTCTAGTACCACCTTTGCATGAAAAGAAATATTCGTGCCTTTTGAATATGACTTAAGCTTATTTGGGTTTCGTTAGCTTGTAAAGGCTTCTTTAAAGTTTTTATCTAGCTTATCACTTAGTTTTACGAAGGTTTTTATTTTGTTTTAAACATTTTCTCACGTAAAAATTTGGTTACATAGTTACAAGCCCTAGAAATTTGTATGAGCTTATTTTGGTTCGTTGAGCTTATTTAAGCTTATTTGGGATTTTTAGTTTGCTTATTAATTAGCTTTCATAAGTTTTCATTGGGTTTTAATCCTTTCTACACGTTAAAATAAGTTTTTAAAAGTTACAAGCCCTAATTTAGTGAGTATGGTTTTGTATGTTTAGGTATTAGCGAGTAGCATGAATCTATAGCGAGTATCAGATTTTTAACAATTTTTGCGAGTAGGACTTTTAGGGTTTTGCGAGTAAGCTTAAGTATTTGCGAGTATGGTTCTTAAAGTTTGCGAGTATGGGTGTGATTTTTGCGAGTAAGCAACAAAAGATTGCGAGTATCATTCTTGGCAGTCATTTCTTGCGAGTATGGTCTTAGCAAGTCTTGCGAGTATGGTGTATGTGTTTTGCGAGTATGGGATTTTGAATGTTGCGAGTAAGGTGTAAAGTCCTTGCGAGTATCATTTTGGCAATCCTAGTTTTTGCGAGTATAAAGTTTTTCTAAAGTTTTTGCGAGTATGATACAAGGTCTTGCGAGTAGGATAGCGTAGTGTGTGAGTTTATTTGTTTTGTTTTCTAGTCTTAGTTTCTTTTAAGTGTCGAGTTTTATTTGTGTTATAAGCCGGGTTGGCTTTTATTCACCTCATCGTTAATCGAGTGAGGTTTACTTCCTTAGTTTCTTAACGTTACTCTGTCGATTTTTCTTTAAATCTCTTAGTATTATTTCTACTTAGTCACTTTCTTTTCTTATTAGTTTTACGTTAGTTCATTTAATCTTTAAACGTCTCTTAGTTTGAACTTTCTTTTAGCTTATTAAATCCAAAACTACAAAAACATTTTCTTTATTTCTTTCTTATTTCATTTCTTTTTCATACCACTTAGATTTATGTTTTCTTTTATCGTTCAACTTATTTCTCCTTATCTCGTTCTTTATTTCATTTAAGTCTTTAACAATCTTTCGTAGTATAACTAAAACCAAATCACATCTTTTAAACCTATTCACTTCACATAACTCACGACTCGAGTGACAAGATCAATTTCAACCCTCGTTGGGACAACGGCCCGTGGTTTACAAGCTTCATCGCTTAGAATTCTGCGATAAGCTCTCTAAGCTAAAACACTAATAAACCCTAGACGTTTATCTCCTACGCCTAGGTTACACACACACACCTTTACTAGACGTCTACATTGTGGAAGACTTTAATAATAAAATCCTACACCCTTCCCATCTTTTGTAGAATTCCTTCTTGTCATATTAAGTCCCTGTTGTTTCATTCTTTCTTGTTTTGTATCATCAAATCTAATAGACCCAATGATTCGTTGTGTTTTGGTGTGTAAAACAACAAGTATTCAAAAATATCAACAAAGTGGAGTCAAAGTTATCGTGAGTGACAACTAGACGTAGAGAAATACAAGTAAACCTTTTAGGAAAAAGATTACCTCGTAAACTCGTGCAATGTGATATTAGTGAGACCGGGAAGTGATTTCCCGAGTCGTACCCCAACGAGGTGTGAATGGAAAGCTACGTTAAAGATCGAGATTAAAGACTTGTATGTTTGGTTGCGAAAGATTGTTTGGAATTATGGTACGTTAAATTAACGAAATTGGAAAATTAACGAACGAGGATGAAAATAAATTAACCTAAAGGGAACAAAAGGCAATTGGCAAACTAGGGGAATCCTAAAACACTACGGGAAACAAAGTTAGGTATCGGGAATCCTAAATCACAATTAAAAACAAACACGTAACGTTTATTTAAAAATAAACGTCACGCGCAAGATAAAACGTGAAATTTAAACACGAAAGGTCCTACGAGCCTACAAATAATTTTCTTACGCACTAAAAGACAAAAGAAAATTTTGGAAAAAAGAAAATTAATTTTTTTAAGAAAAATCCTAATTAATATGAATTAAATACTAATTAACTTAAATTAAATCAAAATAAATATTAAAACTATTTAAATAAATCTGAAAATTTTCTGGAAATTAAATTATACTAAAATGGATTTAAGAAAAATAAAAAAGTTGAAAGAACAAGCTTCAATAAGCTGCTATAAGCTAAACAGCTTATATAAGCTTAAAAGAACTCTTCCACTATAAAAATAAAAAAAGGAAGATATAACTTGAGAAGACCCTAGGGCAGATGGTTTGTGGTGTAGTGTTGTGTGTCTGTGTGTGCTTGAGGTCCCAGGTTCGACCCCAAATTTTTGCACAAAGTTTCTTTTATTTTTTTTCTTTTTGCTTTTCTTTCTTTCCTGCTTCACAACACAAAACACAAACACAAAATCACACCCTGACTTTTTTGGAAAACAGATTATAACAACAAAATCCTTGATGTTAAAAATGAATTTCAAACTTTTCTTTGCTTTCTTTTGTTTGACTGCCAAATTTAGATCACCCAAGCTAATAAGCTTAGGCAAGCTTATTAACTACAAACAGCAAAACAACAACCACAGATAATAACAACAACAATCTAGTAATCAACAACAAGTAAAGTTAACAAGAACAATAAGAAGATCAACAGCAAACAAGGAACAAGAAGTACAAGAACATTAGCAGCATGCAAAATTTAGCCAAATAAGCTCAAAAGCTCAAACAGCTTATACAAGCTACTAAACAATAATAAAAACAACAAGAATAAGCAACAACAACAATGAAATCAACAAGAAGGCTACACAACTCAGCATACACTGATTCACTCAGTGTATGCTAAGAACACCACAGAAGCAGTCCCCAATTAAGCTAAAAGATAGCTTAATATAAGCAGTCAAATAAGCTAGAAACTAAAACTTAATGGGGGCAAAAGCAAGATGACCTAGGGGGCTTCCTAAATCTACAAAGATCACAGCTTAACTCCTAAAAATGAATGATCTATGGCTAGTTGAAAATGGGCAAAACTCTGAGATGCAGGGCAAGTTTTCAGTCAAGTAAGCATGTTCATGATCAATTTGAAGTGAGTAAATCTTTCTTAAATCCAAAATTTCTTTTTGATTTAGATAGAAAAGCAACCAAAGATTGTAAAATAACAAAAACTTTGTAATTTCACCCAAAAATGAACTCTATAGAAGCCTAAGAAATTTGTCCCATTTTCTGCATATGAACAATTTTGACTTTTGAATTTTGAACACAAGTTGACTTTGGTGAATTTAAATTGAGTCTAATTGATTGGTTGATGGTTATAACCCCTAAACAAACTTAAATTGAGCAACCTACACTATTTTTGGAGCCAACTTGAGCTTATCCCCTTCTAATTCATTGACAGTAAACTGCCATAAAGAATTAAATGGAATTTTGACTTCTTTTGTGAAAATGACCAAGACAAAGGTTAAAATGGACTGAGTACCACTTTAGAACAGAGAAACAAGAACATTTATACTCTGATAACAATAACAAGGCAGATTTAAAGCTTGTACCAAACACCCTTATATGGACTGTTTTGGAAATTTTTTAAGGCAAATGAAGAACCTAAGCCTAGAAACTGAAAATTAAACTTACACTAGGCTAATATGAACTCAATTAAGCAGAAGTAAACAATAATAAACAACAAACAACAACTACAATTTATTATGCAGATTAGTCAAAAGAAAAATGGCCAAATGCTTACAAGTGCTTCAAGCTGAGAACCAAAGTGAACAAGGACCCAAGATCATATCCTATGCTCCCATGAGCTCTAAACCAAATTCCATATCCAGTTCTGCTGCTGCTTCTACCCTTTCTTCTTCAATTCTCTCTTTTATATATTTTTTTTATTTTCTTTTTGAATTTCTGTTTTTCTTTTCTCTTCTGAATTTTTGATTTCTTTCAACTCAAATAACCTTAACACTACTTAAGGAGCATTCTGAGGATAATTAGTAATATTTAAATGCAATAATGAGAAACTTGAGATTTTGAGCAAAAATACGAATTGGAATAAAATTGAAAGAGACTTAAATTAAACTTGAATTTTGAAATTACAATACTGAAGTGAACATAAAAACAGGAAAGATACAAGGGAAAGATGCCCTAATGGCTTACACAAGCTTCACTATTTATACACTAAGGGGGTAGGTACGAATTGCCTTCACTTGTGCCTCTTCTTCTGAAATTAGGGTTTCACAAGCATCCCTTGAGCCTTGTGATGAAATCCTCACCATCCAATTGCTCCAAAAGTGATCCTAGCCATTTAATTGAATTTTGGCGCCAAAATGTTTTATGCAATTTCTGGATTGCCAGGGTGGAATGGGTTAGGTAGGGTTTGGGAAAAGTGTTAGTGGGATGGGGAGTGGTGATGGAGTGCTTTTGAGGTGGTAGGGAGGGGTGGAGTGTGCAGGTGGTGGTGATGGTGAAGGGACTGGGTAATAGCGGGGATGGGGAAGAAGTGGTTTGAATATTTGACCGAGTTGGATATAAAACGTGGGTTATGGGTTTCATTATTTTGGGCCAGGAGACTAGTGGGCTGGGTTGGAGTTATAAGGTGGGGATTGGGTTATATAAAGGGAAAGGGTGTGTTGGGTTTAAATAAAACAAAGGGTCCAATTGGGTTTATTATAAGCAAAGCCCAAGGACCAAAGTGTATTTTCTGAATTTATGAAGGGTATTTCCTGCCAATTTCTCAAACTTCATCCAAGGATCAAACTTGTCATTTGTGGATTCATGGTGGACTCTTGTTGACTTTTTCTTCCAAAATATTCCACCAGGGGTCATTTCTGCCAATTCTGAAAGTTCAGGGACCAAACTTGCCAAATGTGAAACTTCAGGGACTAAACTTGTAACTTTTGAAAGCTTTTCACCCAAAGATCATTTTTGATTTTAAAGGACTTGGTTTGACTTTTCTTTTCAAAATAAATGCTCAGGGACTAATTTTGTCAAGTTTTGAAAGTTGGGGGACTGAAACTGCCAATTATGCAAACTTTGTACGATTTTCATTTGTTTTTAATCATTTTGCATCTAAAACATATAAAACACGATCTTTGGGATATTTTCAGTATTTTGATGTATTTCCGAGTGTTTTCAGATGTTTTGCAGTTTATTTAGACCAAAAATGATGAGTATTTGCACACTCATCACCCAACATTCTATCGTTTCCACATAATCCCGAACAACGGGAGGATCATATTTTTCATATATCACATTGCCATTATACAAAACATTCTGTTCTTTCTGAGCTTTCTTGAGAGTATAAGGGATTTCGTAACCGAGAGCCATTTTCTTCATTGTATGTAAAAACGAATTTGGATCTTTAATGAGCATATGAATGGTTTGAGCAGAATGACCCGTTTTCACTAGCAAATCTTCCAACTTTTTGATTTCTTGTTTCTCAACAATTTCATCAAGAAGATCATTTTCTCATTTTGAAAAATCTGCTTGCAATTGTTTCTTTTCCTTTTCAAGATCAGAACAAGTTGATTTTTGTTTAGAAAGTTGGTTTTGCAATCAGAAATTTCCGTGTTTAAGGATTTTATTTTCATGTTTGTTTTAACATCAAGTGTATCAAACTTGATTTGCAAAAGTTTTTCCCTTGAAACGGAATTTTGATAACCAGTTTCTAATTCTGACATTCATTTTGTGTGAAATTCAAAAGCTTTTTCGTTTTCCTTATACCTCTCAAGCTAAGCCGTCAATTTCTCATTCGCGGCTTTAACATCGCCATTGACCTTTTTCACATTTTCTTTCAATACTACAATTATTCAACAATGATTCAAATAAAGCATATGTTTCCTCATCATTCTCAGCATGCTGGGAAACTGAGCCTCCACTTTGATTCATATTGGGAGTTGCCGAATAAGTAGTGCTACAACTCGGTGTATCTAGATATGTATCATAAGTGATTACTTGAGTCTCAGAATGCTGTTCCTCATGAGGGGACATATCAAATATATCATTATTGTTGTAAGTATTGTTTAATGGTACCTCAGATACTGCATTGGTGTCATAGACAGGAGGTGCATCAGAATCTGTGTCGTACTTAGTCTCCTGAAGATTTGCCATAAATATGCAGTTCGCATCGATATCCTCACCATCTTCCATATCATCCATAAGAGCCATAAAGTCATTCTCCTCGGCATTCAACAGAAATCCTGCTTTCTCCGTCTGAGCCAACATTAATGCTTTCTGCAAGTACTCTGGATCTTTCTTGTTTGGCTTAGTAGGACAGTTCCTTACCATATGACCTACACCCTGACAGTTGAAACACTTAACAAAATTTCCGTGATTCACATTCACATTACCATAATTCCTACGAGCTGGAGCTGTAACATTCCCAACCTGATTACCCACTGCCTGATTACCAACATTCTGACCTTGCTGATTTCCAACAAACCGACACATCTGATTCCCTGCATACTGACCCATCTGATTCCCTGCGTACTGACCCATCTGATTCTGCATATTCTGATTACCCATGTGAAATCCAGTAGCATATCCTTGCTGATTCCCTATAACTCCAACCATTTGTCCTCCGTTACCCATATTGAAACTCGGCTGAGCGATCTGCCTGTTCCGAGTGTTCGATGAAATCCTTTGGTTGTTATTTTTTGGTGTGGAATAGCGTCCTTGGAATGCCTTTGATAGCAAAACAAATGCTTGTGTCAATGCAGCAGTTGATTCATCGTTGTCAGTGAACTCTGGTTCTTGGAATTGTATATATTGTTGTTGTTGTGGAATGACTTATTGCTGTTGTGGGTAGAAGTGTTGTTGATTGACAGGTGTTGGTTGTGGAATGTATGATTGTTGCATGTTGTTGTGAGTGGAAGATGATGATGATGGTTGATGTGGTGTATTCACTGGTAGAGGTGTTGGTGTAGTAGCAATTAATGCGAGAGGATCATGATTCTTTGCCAATCGTTCGTTCCTTACTTCATTAGCCTCAGCTTGGTTTTGTTTCAGAAAATCATAGAGTTAATCATAATTCAACTGATGTAAATCCTTAGTTTGATTGACAATTGTGACATATCGTCCCCATTCTACTGGAAGGTTGTTGATGAATTTGACGTTTGTTGTGATTGTTCTTGGTGTCAACTTGTTTTTGATTAACTCATTCATCAAAGTGCAAAACCTTGTGTAGTAGGATTCAATCTGTTCAGTGGATTTAAAGTTCTCCCATTCGGTTAGAAGCTTGTGCTCAATGTCTTGTTGCCCAATTTATGTTCCATGACATAGTCTTCTAACTCGTTCCCACATATCATAAGCAGTTTCACAGCTGTCGACTGTAGCAAAGATCTCTCGTGGTAATCCTAGTTGGATTAGGTGCATTGCCATATCATCTGTGTACTCTGCTTCTGTTTGTTCACGAAAGAATGGTAGAGTAGGAGGTGTTATATTCGGATTTCCTTCATCTTGAACTTGTCTTGGCTTAAATGGACCCTCTTGAATTGATTTGATCATAAGTTTACCATCAGGCTTGGTTTTGATGTAACGAAGCATGCGGCTTGTCCATGGAAGATATCCACCTTTTTCAAGCATAAGAGGTAGGTTTTCAGCAACAGCTGCATGAATATCTTGTTGAGTTTCCATTGATTGAAAGTATAAGTGATAAAGTTGATCTTAGGACCTTTGAAGATAACAAAGGTTGTTGTAGAAGATTATATGTTTTAGTGAAAGTTTGGTGATGATTGGTTACTTGTTGAAGTTCTTACTAGCAGAAAGTATTGTGAAAACCTTACTAGCAGAAAACCTTACTAGCTAAAAACCTTACTAGCTGAAAGTTTAAATACTAAGTCAAAACCTTACTAGCAGAAAGTTGATACTAGCAAGATTTGATTTCAACTAAGTAGAGTTTCCCCTTGTAGTATTAAGTAATAATCCTTACTAGATAAACTATAAGGATATTGTAAGGCAAACTCGCCAAAACTCAATTGATACTAGCTAAAAGTACTGCGATACTAGCTAAACTTCATAAATACTCGCTAATCTTCATACATACTCGCCAACAGCCTATGAATTCAAATTTTCACCCAAATCTAACCTAGAACAACCTAAATTATCCATTGGCTCTTGATACCACTTGTAGGACCGTAGAACAACTTAAATCTCTATTCTTTGGTGACTTGTATGATGTGTATTTTAGAGAGAGAAAGTAGAGAGAGAAAGAGAATACATTTCATTCATAAAACACACACATATTACACACACAAGCACACCCTCCAAATGAGAAGGAGGATGCCTTTATACTTCCATAAAAAGGAAGGATGGGTTTTCTATGGGCTTGGGCTTGGACTTGTTTTACATAACTTATTACAAGGCTTTTTATAATAACTCTAAACCTATTAGCTTAACAAGTCCAACGCCCAATATTAATTCTTATAACTATTTCTAACACACGACACACTATATTACAAATATGAGAATAACCATCACTTTTCTATAATCCTTAAATTCTAACAATTGTGCAGTAAGGGGTTATAAAATTTGGTTTCTGGTTATGGCTTAGATATTTTAGCGGATTTTAATTACAGCCCTGTTATTTAATTTGGTGGCGTCTTGTGATACAAATTTCAATGCACCATGGATGTAACCTAATGTTGAAAGTTTATATATAATTTTCAACGTGTTTTCGTGTAACCAATAATACGTAGGACCTTTTATTTTTCAACTAGAAACTCACAATATCGTCTTTTTTCTCTTGATTAGATATCAATATCCTTTTTCTTTGAATAACTCTATAATGTTTCATTTGCCGTAAATGAGCCAATGCACCGTTTTTTGTTCCACTAAATCGTCCAAAGTTAGTTTTTTTTACCCCAATTTCATTTTGTCTTTCTACATTTCAGTTTGTCATATATTAGTCATTATAGATGACAATCTTAGAAAGATATAATATGTTTTAATTTCAAAAAAGAATATATTTAAAATAATCTTATTACATAAAAAACTATTTTGTGTAATTTTAGTACAAGTAAATTAAAACTTTATTGAGACCAAATAATAAGGTGGGCTATTGCTTTTTACTGAAACCAGACCCTAATTTTAGCTATCTTGCTTCTAATTGGTGAAAATGACCATTCATTTTCAATTTATTTGAACATAAGAGGTCTCATATCATTATTATAAAAACTTAGGTATTTACTAGAAAGTGACGAATAATATAGAAAATAATACACTTGACATATCATTATCGCTATAGCGAGTAAGAAATTTAAAAACTCCTAGCGAGTATTGTGTTAAACCCTCCTAGCGAGTATTGTGTTATAATCTTCTAGCGAGTATTCACTTTGGTCTAGCGAGTAAGGCAAAATCTTTCCATAGCGAGTATTGAAAAACTTTACCGTAGCGAGTATGGCAATTGTTGCTTAGCGAGTATTGCAAATTGTTGCTTAGCGAGTAATAATTTTTTCTAGCGAGTATTCAAATCATTCCTAGCGAGTATCATTTATATGATATCGAGTATCAAAGGTTTAAAGGCATCTTAGCGAGTATCTATAGTTCGTAGCGAGTTTGGTTTGGAAATTTGAGTCAGCGAGTAAGGAGACTTATATTCAGCAAGTATCAACCAATTTCCAGCGACTAATATCTTAGTGAGTTTGTTTTCAAAAAAAAAAATTTACGCAAGATTTAAATTTTGGTTTAACGTTGAAAATTTTGACCAAAAATTCAAATTTTTAGGCCAAAATTCAAATTTTTTCGACAAAATTTGGCGTCAAAATTTTTTTGAAACTCAAATTTTTCGTGCAACCTTAGAATTGCATTTCATAGAGTTTTTCAAATTTTAGGTAAGAAAATTTTCTAATTCGATTTTTTGGAGGGAAAACTCAAACTCACTAAGAACAACCGTATCAACCAACGACGTTTCACAAATCAAACCTAATCTACATCAACAACCTAAGTTCATCCTAAAGATCCAACAACAACTTTTCACGACTTTTCACTTTGAATCGCATCATCATGGCAACTCAACAAGATATTCATGCCGCCGGTGCTGAAAACCGACCTCCCATGCTTTCAAAGGGTGGTTATTCACAATGGGCTAGTAGAATGTTACGCTATCTTAAGAGCAAAACAAATGGAACACTCCTTGTTAATTCTGTTTTGCACGGTCCTTTCAAACCAAGAGAAATACTAGACCCTGGTGATCCGAATGGAACCCCCCCAGTACCACCTTTCTACAGACTTCAGAATGAGACTGACTACACTGAAGAAGATCGACAACAAATCATTGCTGATGATCAGGCATTTCACCTTGTTGTTCTTGGTCTACCAGAATCGACTTATGCTACAGTGGATAGTGAAGAAAGTGCTCATGCAGTCTGGGAAAGAGTTAAGAAGCTTATGTATGGAACGGATATCGGGAAACAAGAAATGGAAACACAATTGCTTAAGGAACTTCGCAAGTTCACTTCAATTCCTGGTGAATCCATAGAGTCGTATTATCTCAGATTCTGCAAGATCATGAATGATTTGTCAAGGCACAACCTCACTCAGACAAACATTGCTAACAACACAGTCTTTCTGAATGAGCTACAACCAGAATGGGGAAGATACGTCACCATTGTTTATCAGACGAAGAATTTGCATGATGTTACTTATGATCAGTTGTACGATTTCTTGAAGCAGAATCAGGCAGAGGCAAATGAAGTGAGAGTTGAGATGCTTGCTAAGAAACATGATCCTCTAGCACTTATTGCTAATACACCATCACCTTCATCAGTGAACACACCATATCAACCATCATCATCATCATCTTCCACTCACAACTATATGCAACAACAATACATTCCACAACACACAGCTGCAATCCCACAACAACAATTCTACCCACAACAACAACAAGTCATTCCACAACAAGAATATCCACAATTCCAAGAACAAGAGTTCACTACTGATTCTACTGATGCTTTGACACAAGCACTTGCTCTTCTGGCCAATGCAGTTCAATGACGCTGTTCCACACCAACTAACAACAACCAACGAATTTCATCGAACACTCACAATATGCCAAATCAGATGGGTAATGCATGTCAAATGGTTGGAGTTATGGGGGATCAGCGAGGATATGCTACGGGATTTCAAATGGGTAATCAGAATATGCCAAATCAGATGAATCAATTGGGCAAGTATGCTGGGAATCAGATGGGTCAAGTTGTTGGAAATCAGATGGGTCAGAATGTTGATAATCAGGTTATGGGTAATCAGTTTGGAAATGTTGCAGCACAAGTTGGTGGGAATTATGGTAATATGAATGGGAATCAGCAGAATGTGATTAAGTGTTTCAATTGTCAAGGTGTCGGTCATATGGCGAGGAACTGTCCTACTAAGCCTCAAAGGAAGACTTCAGAATTTCTGCAGAAAGCATTGATGCTAGTACAAAAGGAAGAGGCTGGATTCCAGTTGAACGCCGAGGAGCATGATTTCATGGCACTGATGGATGACATGGAGGACAGAGAGGAAGTGAATGCAAACTGCATATTTATGGCTAATCTTCAGGAAGCTAAGTATGATACAGACTCTGAGACACCTCCTGTTTATGATACCAATGCACTTTCTGAGGTACACAACAATAATGATATATTTGATATGTCTCCTCATGAGGAACAGCATTCTGAGACACAAGCATCTACTTATGATACATATCAGGATACGCCGAATAGTAGCAATATTGATTCGACAACTCCCGATATGAATCATAGTGGAGGCTCAGTTTCACAGCATGCTGAGAATGATGAGGAAACACGTGCTTTATTTGAAACAATATTGAATAATTGTACTATCGAAGTTGAAAAAGTGAAAAAGGTCAATCGCGATGTTAAGGCCGCGAATGAGATATTGACCACTGAGCTTGAGAGATACAAGGCCAAAGAAAAAAGTTTTCTAAATGATAAAAAACGCGAGTCTGAATTTGAAATTGGTTATAAGAAAATACTTGTTAAAGATAGAGAATTGCAATGCAAATATGATACTCTTGAAGTCACTTCTATGAAAACAATTAAATCTTTAAAACAAGAGATTTCTGATTTAACAAACCAACTTTCAAAACAAAAATTAGCTTATGCCAATCTTGAAAAAGAACGGGATGAGTTGAAAAAAGACTTTGCAAAGAAAGAGGATAAACTTTTGGATGAAATCATAGAGTCAGAACACAAGATTGCTAAACTTGAAGATTTGGTGGTTACATAGGGTCAATCAGCTCAAACGATTCACATGATTTCTAATCAGACCGATCCGTTTTACCACACAAAACACAAAATGGCTCTAGGCAACAAAACACCTTGTAATCTCAAGAAAGCTCAGCAAGAACAGAATGTAATTTATAATGCTAATGTGATATATGAGAAACATGATCCTCCTTATGTGCGTGATTATGATGACACAATACAACTTGCGGAGGAGAGTCAACATAAGATGAAACAAAAGAATCCTAATTTAAAACCAATTGATTACGAGAAATGGAACAAAATCAATGGAATCACTTTTGTCTCTCAAAAACAAACACCAAATGTTTCCAAAAAATTCACTTTCAAGCAAATGCTTTCAAAACCTATAGTTGTTTCCAAATCTCTTTCAAATATTGAACAGATGTCTTCAAACAACACTTTTAACACAAGTGATGCAAGGGGATATCTTGATTATCTCAAAACCAGAGTTGGAACACTTTAGAGGACTCTAGAATCTAAAATGAAAACAAATGAGAAAAATTGGAAATCAACAGTCCATTTACAAGTGAAAAAGATTCTTGAAAGTGATATTGCTCCACAACTCACTGCTGTGAATGCAAGAGTGATTCATTTTGAACAAGCGTTTTTGAAAGAAACAACCGACTTTGTCAAGGACCATAAATCCCTGGTAAAGGAAGTTAATGAAACTCGTGAAAACATGAAACTTTTGGATAGTTTAAATGACTCTCTCTTCGAAGCTGTTATGTCTACTGATATTATGTCTCTCATTTTGCAAACATATTCTGTTGAAGATGATGAAAGACTTCGAGCTGAGACCTCTGCAATTGTTTCAAAATATGAAAATGCTCTTATTAAACTTGAAAAAGAAAACGTGTCATATTTTAAACAACTTGATCAAAAAAAGGAAGAATGCAAGTATGACAAATTGTCGTATGAGCGTGCCTTCAAGGACATGAAAGAGCAAAATGATCTTTTGAGGGCTCAGTTAGAAAGTATAAAAGGAAAGGGTGTGGATACTAAGTTTGCAAAACCATCGACTTCGGAGAAACCAAATGCTTCAAACACGGTTGAAAAACCAAAAATGTCAATTTCCCGGTTTGCTCCAAAAATCGATGAGAAAAAGGATTTGTCAAAACCAGTCACTCCACAGCCCAAACAAAACGAAATTGCAAAGATTGTTGAAAAACAAAAAATGGTTTTTGAAAGAAACAACAATGTGCTTTCACCTTGCACCTCTAGGAATAGTACACCAAATGTGATCACAAAAACTGTTATGGAATCTGCTGGTTCTAATGACATGGTCCAAAATCACCATCTAGAGGAAGCTAGGAAAAAGGCACAGAAAAAAGAAAATGCGATGCATGTCACAAACAACACTAGAAATGTTGAGCCGCTTTCGAACAAAAACCGATTTTCAAATGACTGTAGTGACAAAGTTAAGTTTGTTGTTTTAAACAAAAATGTTGAATTTGTCTGTCCTACATGTCAAAAATGTGTTTTTTCAACTAATCATGATGCATGTATTGCACAATTTCTCAAGAAAGGAAAATCAAGTGTCAGGACACAATCCACTAAGACAACCTCCGTTGAGAACAAGAAAAAAGATAACAAACCTAATAGGTGGACATCTACAGGATGTAGTTTTTCAAAACCTAAGACTTCCGCTGCATCTGATAAGAAAACTACGCCTAGATCTTACCTTAGGTGGATTCCTACGGGAAAAGTGTTTAAAACAGTTGGTCTTAGATGGATTCCTACAGGAAAGATTTTTGATAGTTGCACCAAGACAAGTAATAGTGTAAATCATCGGGATAAAGAAGTAGAAACCATAACAACCGTTGATAATCAACTCCCTCAGAGTGATGATTCATGTACTTGTAACACTGTTATTTGTGAAACCTCTTCGTCTTTGGTTGCAGGTGCTTCAACTATCTCTGAACCCAGTTCATCAGAGGGTTCAAATTCTGTAAATTCTATAAAATCTTTCTTTCAATCTTCTATTTTTGATTTTCCATTTCTTTTATAAAAACAAAAACAAAATACAAAAATAGAAAATTTTAAAAATACAAAAACAATAAAAAATCAAAAATCCAAAAATATTCTTCTCACGACATGTCTCTCGTATAATCGATATTATGTACATTTCTAGAAATGTCTTTCATAAATGACACGGATATGTACATATGCATGAGCGAGAGTTCATTTAAATGTTTTCTAAAACATGTCGTTTCTCTAAATTTTCTTAACTATGGCTTTCGTATACTTCAGTACGAAACCCGGGCTTAATTAATGACTTCTTAGTATTTCAGCTAAGGACTCGTTCTTTAAAAGAAAGGAAAGTGCTACGCAAAAAATGATTTTCATCAACAAAGTGCACTTATCCTAAAAATGGATACTGTTGTACGCCTCAGTGCGACAATCCTACTCAAACAAAGAGAAGTCTTTGTTTTTCAAAAACCTTGATGCAAAATTCAACAACTCTAAAACTTCTTACATTTTTAGAATTTTTGCTCAAGAAGACTCCTTTCCTCTAAACTCATTGCAAAAGCTTAAAATTCTCACAAAAATATGCGAGTTCTGAGGGGGAGTATTATAAAAAATCAAGAGAAAAATGTTCCCATTTCATGCGAAAAAATCCGCCTATCTCTCCAAATGCTTTTTATTTAATCAGTTGATATCAAAAATATCACGATATCCTATATTTTTGAGGGGGAGAAGACGTGATTAAATGTAATCAATAATGTTCAAAAGTTGTGGCAGAATCTCGAGCTCGTAAGTAAAGACATAAAAGTCTTATACTAGACTCAGAATTGACTCTCGCATTGACGAAACAAAAATGTTAGCATTCGAAAGGATTTATCCAAGTAGAAAAGTACCATTTCGAGAAACTCTTAATTAGATGTTTACTATGACGGGTCTAACTTCCTTTTTAGGAATGTTAACAACTTCAAGTTAGTTATTAGAGCTAGTTATCACCTAAAAGCTGATAATGGATCTCTTTAACCAAGCAACGTAAACGTGTCCCTCGGGTATATGTCTATTAAGAGTGGATCAATTCAAAAATGCCAACTCTACCCAACATGTGCAAATTTATCTTAACATATCATGAGCACATGTGAAGGGGGAGTATTTCAAAAGTGCAAAACTCTCAATGTGTTAACAAAAATGTGTTTTATAATCATAAACACTTTGAGAGATTTTCAAGAAAAAGGTTTATGGCAACAATAGGATAGTCATGGTGATATAAGGTGACTAAGGTTAGGAAAAACCGTCCTATGATCCGCCAGAACCGGAGGGATCTACCCAAGGACAATTCCAATAGATTAGAATTAGAAGTCCTTAGGTATGATTTGAAAAAAGGAGTAAAGAATGAAAGGAGAAAGAAGGGGTTGAAGAATTAAAAAGAAATGAAATGAAAAGGGGTGAAAAGAAATAGCCCTCCATATGTTCAACCATAGGTCAGACACCGGGTTTAATTCATTTGCTACTGATTGTTACTAAGGTGACATCGGTATTGAAGACAAGACGTCATGGACCCAGTGACGCACTGCACTTAAACCTTCTAGCCACTCGGGTATCTCTCAAAAGATACTTGTTTCATTCTCACGGAGAACCGTTGTAATCTATTGACCACTCATTCCGAGTGTGTTGATATTGAAAAGGAGGTACTCTGCTCCATTCCTTCGATGACTAAATGTGCACTTATTGAGTCTAGAGCCAAGAGATTCATCAAAAGATCTCATAGGAACACACGATATTATTACACCGGTTGTTCTACATCAATGGACGCCAGATGTAAACTTTAGAGTCCTACGCAGGTCTTAGCAATCTGCCAGAACGTTTATGAGAGAATTTACTTATGTACTTCTCAATGATTGAACGAAAACTCCTGCCAGGGTCAACATCAAACAGCCCTGACAGCAGGTCACTTCGGTAATCTCTTGTGGGTTACGTTTAGTGTTTCGGTGGATTCCAAATGGTCTACAGTCGTGGGGTGATCTCCAGCGACTCACCTAATCGTGGGTGTACTTCGGTATGTCTGTGTAAGCTCTTTCGAGGGTATCCGATTAGGAACGGCCTTGGTAATGGTTGGAGAAAGTCTTCACAATATGCTGTTGACGATCTCTAATTTCGAACCTGTAAGTACCGGTTGATTTATTACTAACAATTTTATGCAGGTACAACCACCACACTAGTTTCCACATGCTCATACATACATCTCAAAGTCAATGAAAAGTTCTCACAAAGATCAAAGGACAGCAATCATTAAAGAAAGATTTCTCACGAAAAAGAAGAATCTACAAAGGAAAGCACCAATGATCAAAGTGAAAGAACAGTAACAACAAATGAATGTATGATAAAGGCTTAAGATGTATGAGCATGTTGGAAAGGCGATTAACCTACAAAGACGAAGCTGTGACAAAAGGCAGATGAACAACCACAACAACAAAGAACAAAGAAAAGTCATATTACAAAGATCACAAAGCATGAAGGAACAAAGAACGATGAACGTTGAACAATGACTTATCAAATGTTTTCTAAAGACGTCAAGAGCAAAGAATGTTAAAGTTTGTAGACAAAGATGAAGACGTCACGCAACCTTCAATGACCAACACTTAGGGGGAGATTGTTAGCATTGTATTTTTTATATTATGAAGTGTCGGTCATTATATTCTAGAATCATGTAATAGGTTGCGTTAGAAAGTGTTTTTCATAAGTTATATGTTCATTTATCTATTACTAGAAAGTCTAAGGGCCAAACATGTAATAGTCAAAAGCCCTAGACTTGTATGCACTATAAATACATTGTATACCTTCACTTTGAAGGTGGTTGATCATTTGGTAATAACATAGCTTATATTTCACACACATGATCCTCCCATCTCTCTCTCTCTCTCTACATCTCTCTTTCTCTCTCCAAGATTTGATGAAGAAGGTCGTGATTTAGGTTGTATACGGGTTCCTACAAAACCCATCAATATAACATATAATATCAATTTTGCAAGGTGTGGTATCATTGGCTTATTTGTTCATCATAATTTTGTTAGTAATAGTTGTTGTACGTGATAAAATAATGATAAATTTGTAATGTTTAAAACTACAAATACCTTATCACGACTAAATTGCATGATGTGGCTTTGCAACATTATATTACTCCAATAATAGGCTCGAAAATACAATGCAGGTCAGGATGGTTACCCGTGTGCCTAATAATAGGCACTTAAATACTTACTTATGTGAATAAACATTGATTGCGCAAAAAGGTTTATCAAATTTGGTTTTTTGTCTTAGCTTAGATATTGCGGCAGTTTTAAATTACAACCCTTGTAATTTTATTTGACGGCACTTTATGATACAAAAATAATATGTTAAATGAATATAACCTAACGTTTAACAGCTATATCATTTTCAATGTTTCTACATGTTACTAATTATAAGAAAGGGATTTTATTTGTCAACTAAAAAATAAGAACTCAATTGCTTCTTTTTTTTCGCTTTATATATCAAGATCCTTTTTCTTTGAATAACGGTATGATGTTTCATTTTCGTAAATGAGCCAATGCACGGTTTTTTGTTCCACTATTTCATCCAAAGTAATTTTTGCCCTTTTTTCATTATGTCATTGTGCTTTTTAATTTGTCATATATTAGTCGTTATATATGGCAATCTTTGAAAAGATATAACATGTTTTAAAATTTAAAAAACATTATATGAATTAATTAGTTGCATAAAAAAGTTATGTTTTGTAGTTGAATACTAATAAATTAAAATTTTATATTATTATTGTTACTATATTACATGAAAATAATGATAATACCAAATCTGGAAAAAAAATTTAATGACAAAATTGAAAAAAAATCAATGACATTATATGAATTAATTAGCATTGCTTAAAAAAGTTATGTTGTTGTTGAATAGTAATAATTAAAAGTCTATGTTATTATTATTGTTACTATATTACATGAAAATAATTATAATACCAAATCGGGACAAAAACTTTTAATGAAAAAATTAAAAAAAAATCAACAACATTATATGAATTAATTAGTAATGCTTAAAAAAGTTACGTTGTGTAGTTGAATACTAATTTATTAAAAGTCTATGTTATTATTATTGTTAATATATTACATGGAATAATTATAATACCAAATCAGGACAAAAAATTTAAATGACAAAAAAAAAAACAAAAACAAAAACAATATGTGATTGAGATCACGTGTGGTGAAATCACATGTGATTTTATTAGTTTAATCCAAATTTGATGAATTAATTGGACTAACCTACAATTCGAAATATAATGTGTTTTATATGGTTGAAAAGCTATGAATGTCTAGGCTTTCAAAAAATAAGGTGAAACGTGAAACTTTTAAAATATTGTAGAAAAATTTATATTCTTGAATATTCAATTTAGTATTTAATCACATGTGATTTCTCATGCAAGCTTCAACAACGAAAAAAAAGACGAAAAACCAGGAAAAAAGTGAGAAATAAGGTTTGTCGAAAGTATATCAAAGTTTTCGTCTATAAAAAGATACTTAAATGCATTTATGGCCTTACCTTATTAACCATAT
>LBNU01006673.1:26213-43446 GCA_014162995.1 Artemisia annua | reverse complement strand
AATTTGTCATATATTAGTCGTTATATATGGCAATCTTTGAAAAGATATAACATGTTTTAAAATTTAAAAAACATTATATGAATTAATTAGTTGCATAAAAAAGTTATGTTTTGTAGTTGAATACTAATAAATTAAAATTTTATATTATTATTGTTACTATATTACATGAAAATAATGATAATACCAAATCTGGAAAAAAAATTTAATGACAAAATTGAAAAAAAATCAATGACATTATATGAATTAATTAGCATTGCTTAAAAAAGTTATGTTGTTGTTGAATAGTAATAATTAAAAGTCTATGTTATTATTATTGTTACTATATTACATGAAAATAATTATAATACCAAATCGGGACAAAAACTTTTAATGAAAAAATTAAAAAAAAATCAACAACATTATATGAATTAATTAGTAATGCTTAAAAAAGTTACGTTGTGTAGTTGAATACTAATTTATTAAAAGTCTATGTTATTATTATTGTTAATATATTACATGGAATAATTATAATACCAAATCAGGACAAAAAATTTAAATGACAAAAAAAAAAACAAAAACAAAAACAATATGTGATTGAGATCACGTGTGGTGAAATCACATGTGATTTTATTAGTTTAATCCAAATTTGATGAATTAATTGGACTAACCTACAATTCGAAATATAATGTGTTTTATATGGTTGAAAAGCTATGAATGTCTAGGCTTTCAAAAAATAAGGTGAAACGTGAAACTTTTAAAATATTGTAGAAAAATTTATATTCTTGAATATTCAATTTAGTATTTAATCACATGTGATTTCTCATGCAAGCTTCAACAACGAAAAAAAAGACGAAAAACCAGGAAAAAAGTGAGAAATAAGGTTTGTCGAAAGTATATCAAAGTTTTCGTCTATAAAAAGATACTTAAATGCATTTATGGCCTTACCTTATTAACCATATCAAGAAAAGAAAAAAAGAAGTATTGAATTATTTAATAAAGGATACATTGTAATATTGGAAGTATTTTTAATTTGTAGTCATATACTCCGTAATTACTTAATACAATAGTCAACATGGATATCTTTTGATTTAGTGTACTATCTAATTTGTATATAGCCCTAAAACAAAATGAGTAACACATTAAGTACAATATATGCAGGATTTCAAATGCATTGAACAGATATTTGAGATTGTCTTGAATACATGCATGATTAATGACTATAAATTAGACCAACATAAACCTAATTTTGACACACATGTCTTTGCTATCTCCTCTACCTGTCTTTGCTATCTCCTCTCACATTAGTCATTACAGTACTCATCTCATTTAGGGCTCAAAACAGTTCGAAGAAATATGTCAAACAACCGAGTTACTTTGATTACAGGATGGGAGATGATTCCCTATCCATCTCAAGATGCCGCACAAATGAATCAGTCTACCAGACTTGAAATGTTTGCATACCCATCATGTACTCAGGTAAAAAAAAAGTTACAAAGTTGATGTTGCATTATTATTTATTAATTAGATCCTTGATTTATTGTTTTATATGGCTGTCGTGACCATATCGATCATTTTATGCGTACATCCTCAGTGTGTGTATTTTCCTCATCGGAGTGTTCAAGGCTTTAATTTGATAGTATATTAAGTTTTATTTGTTTTCTTGATTCGTAGTTTTGTTGAGTTTTCTTGGCTTGTTTAAAAAAATAGATAGATAAATAACATGGCTGTTTTTGCAAGAACAAGAAGCTACCAGTCAAAGTCTTGAAGGGCAAAGCATCCCCGCTATTGAAGCAGATCCAATATCTTTTTTTAATCCGAAAACGGTAATCTTGTTGATCAAGTACTTTAACTTACTGGGTTTTTTACTTATAGTATATGTTCTCTATTATTAAAAAATGTACATAGATGACTCTAGTTCTAGCTAATAGATTCGTTTCAACTTAACGGTAACATACAGTTTTTCTACACGATTCACAACTTCTACTTATATCTCACTGAGTACGTACCTCATTTAAATATAAAGTTTCCAAATCAAACATTGTCTGTGGGATCAAGTAAAGAAGAACAATAAACACATTTCAGCACTTGACATAATCTAAGTTAATAATCATGAATCATGATGCATGACGTAACATTTGTTAATGATCTCAGGAGTACACTTATTATCTTATTTCTAACAGTATGTGTAATTGGAACTTTGATTCTTCTGGTTTCTAGCTTTAGCGACACTGTCACGTTTATAAGGGAATTAATCAATATATATATATATATATATATATATATATATATATATATATATATATATATATATATATATATATATATATATATATATATATATATATATGTATGTATGTATGTATGTATGTATGTATGTATGTATGTATGTATGTATGTATGTATGTATGTAAATGATTCAATATGAAAACCTGATGCAGTTTAACAATACACCAAAGAGGAGAAAAAGAGGCACTGCTTACGAACCTTTGGAGATATTAGAGAAGGATTTCACCATTAACGAGCTCTTTGAATCAAACAACATCGAGGAGGTCAATTTAAATGATTTATTTTCTATTCTTTTATTTAGATCAAGATAAACTTTGTGCTCCAAGAAAGCATGCATCCTGGCCCTTCCTCTTGCACTGCACCTAGCTATATATTTATTATCTCAATCATTTTTGGAGTTTTATCTTTTGTCTGATACTTGTGGCCGGGTATGTGGTTGTACATCCCCTCCTTTCCATACATATTTCATGGAGGCACAGGCACCAACCTTCATTAGGTAGAGATTAATTCGCACTCCAGCTGGCCTGGAGACTACCAAAAAGTTTGACAAGACCAACTGCACCTCCAATTTTCCGTTTGTTTGATTTTGTTACTACTTCTACTATGTCTAAATATAATTGTATTATGGCAGTTAAACCATAGAGAAAGAACTCTTGACCCTCAAGTACTACTCACAAATATGAAAGGATGGAAAATTGAAAAACGAAGTCGCCTAGATGGGAATGGTAGAGTTGACAGTGTAAGTTATATGCACATTGGATGATCAGTTATTTAATTTTATACATCTGATTATAAAGGTGACTAAAAACATAAAATCCATATAGTTCTATCGCCATCCAGAAAGTAAAAAGATATTGAGGTCCCGGATAGAAGTGAGTAAGTGTTGGATTTCATTAAGTCCAAATGTTCCTTTTTATCCTAAGTCTATTTTATACAGATTTGTAATATTAACTTAGTATTTGTATAACAACCAATAAGGTTGTAAGACACGGATTGCTGACCTGTCATATTGACAGTTAAGTCAGTTATTNTTAATAAGACTTTAGACAACAACTATAACCATCCAGCCTTTAAAAAATTAGAAATTTTGATAATATTAAGTGCTTTAAGCATATTTTGAAAAAAGTTAGGACAAAAAGCCATTCCAATTCCAATCCCCCTCCCCCCCCCACCTTAAGTTAAACAACGTCCCTCCGCTTTTGTGTAAGGTTAAAAACTAGAAAAATAAAAGAATTAACAGAAACTCCCATGATATTGCTCCGAATGATCCTCCATTATGCTTTACAAACCAAAAATCAACTTTCTTATGGATGAAACGTTTAAGCTTCCATAAACTGATGATTTCCCATAAAAAGTTCAGGAACTATAATACCCACCATAGACTTACCACCTGAGTTAGTCAGAAGGTTCAAACTTGCATATACATTAGTAGTTAGTAAAAATAAAAACCAAAAAATAAACTGAAATCATCAGGGCACGTCGATACGCCGCATCTTATGGAAGAAAGAAGGCGCCGTATCGAGCCTAGGAATTAATAACAATCAGGAATAAAAGATCGTCGCATCCTTAACAGGGATACGCAATAAATAAGAAACTGACAGATGTTTTAAAGCAAAAAAAGAAAATGCAAAAAAAAAAAATATGTCGCGAGAGGAAACCCCTATCGCCCTAGACAGAGACTCGAACTGAGACCTTGCTTAGAGGGTAAACCTCCCCCAATATTGGGTGGCCATCTGAGCTGTTAAAGTGACTTTAACTCCTTTTTAAATATGACAAAAATTTGCTCAAAAAAAAATGAGCAAAATATAGTATTGCTCAAACCAATACAGCAACACGCAGATTACGATCATACCAAAATTACTTGTGCCAGCATGAAGGTATTTTCGCAGCTTAAAGAATGCATTTGAAAACACCATTACCTTTAAAATATTCGTCGATGCTAGCCATTGTCTAATAATTACGTAAAGCAATTAGTAGTTCATTTAATTTGTTTCATAATGTTGGATTTCATTAATTCCAAATGTCTTATGTTCCTTTTTATCCTAAGTCTATTTTATGCAGATTTGTAATATTAACTTAGTATTTGTATAACAACCAATAAGGTTGTAAGACACGGATTGCTGACCTGTCATATTGACAGTTAAGTCAGTTATTAGGTATTATAGTTATAGAAACGATTTGTGGCAGTTAAGATGGAAGGGTCGTGTCTTTTGGCAACCAATGTAACCTTTCATCACATCTGTTCACAAAGTATAAATATGTACTTATCAGATTTATAAGACACATCAATTTACAGTTATATATTGCACTTATATTTCCCTCCAAAATTCGTTATACCAAACATACATTCACAAACTATACATACTCACAGATTCACATTTACATACAATGGTGAATACAAATTCATATTTTGATAACAAATGGTCCAAACCAAATCACAAGTCTGTTGGAAACTTCAATAAGTGGCATCAGAGCCAAAACCCTGGGAGAATCACAACCAACAGACCCAAACTTGAATTCGTCCACAGACAAATCAAGAGAAACAATGAAACTGCAATTGGAAACCAGATTAAGCAACTTTCAAGGGACTGCAAGGAAATGCTTAAGAAGAAACTGGAAGAGATCAATGCACACAATAGCAAACTCACTTTAAAGGCAAATCTAATTGAGAGACACAAAAATTATGTGTGTTTCAATTGTAGATTGAGGGGCCATATTGCAAAAGATTGCACTGTGGAGATCAAACAGCCAAAAGTTACAATACCTGGTATCATTGCAAAAACTCCTAAAATACACATTGAATATCCTGATTTCATACATCTCTCCACTGATTTCATGGTGGAAGGGACGGATTATTTGGATTGGAACCAGATTTGGTATGTTAGCAATAAGATTAGTAGGCATGTATGTTGTAACATATCACTTTTCTCAAAATTGAAAGAGAAATTCATGGTCGAAAAATTAGATGAACAGAAACAACTTTTGTTCATTCATGGGGTTGGGGAAGTGCAAATTAAAATAGGAAGTGAGATATTTATCATCCCTGGTGTACACTATACACCAGAAACAACATTAAACATTTTATCAGTATCTCAATTGGAGGCACAAGGATTGGAACTAATACACAAAGGCAACAGATGTAAGCCTGTTCCAATGTTTAAAAATCCTACAGCCTGCAACTTTGATGAAAATAGGATGAATCAAAAGCATAATGAATATCTGCAAGGATATTTCAGAATGCTTGATGAAAATTCAAGTCACATGGAAGGCCACAAGGAAGAGTACCAAAAGGAAGAAGCAGTCACACTTGTGCATTCATGCAACATCTGTGGAGAAAATGGACATATTGACTATATGTGTCCACAACATCCCATGACTGCAGAGGATGATGATTTTGTCATTGTCAAAGGTGTAAAATTTCCTTTTCCTATTAAATCATTTGGAGACTGCATTTCTTTTCTAAATTCGATTGGGAATGATACATTAAACAGTCTCAACTTGGATATTTTTAGAGAAAACTTTAATGAAGCATATGTTTGGTTTTACACTGTCTATTTGAAAAAATGTGTACCAGATCCTTTTCCACCAACAATTTGTGGAAGGAAAATCCATTTATTGGATCTACACATCATGGTTGAAGCACTAGGGGGATACCTTGGTGTAGATTTCTCAAATAAATTCCCTTACATTGCTGAGCTTTTTGGCTTAGAAAAGATTTTTGGTCAGAATTTGAAAGATTGCTACAACAAATATTTAAATGTCTTCATTTGCTTTTATAAAACTGCAAATGTGTCACATCATGGAGCAGAAGAACATGCTACCAAGGGCAAGAAGATATGCCAAGATGATCGAGATGATCATGTGACAAAGATTTCTACAAAAGACATTCAGAAGTTGGAGCACTTTGGTGTAAAATTGGAAGACACCCCTGACTCAAGCCAAGACAATCAAGTCAGCCCATATTTTGAACAAGGAGAATCAAGCAGGAACAATGAAGAAACCATGGAAGGCAAGAACGATAAAGATGACTTCACAATCACAATCTAATTGCAAGACAGTAGTAACAAACATTTGAACTTAGGGAGGAATGTTGGATTTCATTATGTCCAAATGTTCTTTTTTATCCTAAGTCTATTTTATGCAGATTTGTAATATTAACTTAGTATTTGTATAACAACCAATAAGGTTGTAAGACACGGATTGCTGACCTGTCATATTGACAGTTAAGTCAGTTATTAGGTATTATAGTTATAGNTTTGAAACACCCATTACCTTTAAAATATTGTCTCGATGCTAGCCATTGTCTAATAATTAGCGTAAAGCAATTAGTAGTTCATTTAATTTGTACATAATACTACATTGCCTACTCAGATAAATTAGAATTGATAACACGAGTACTCCAGTAGTTGAGTATAGTAACCGACTAACTCTAGATTGTACCCAAAATCTAGGATCGTATAATGACGTCAAGATCTTTGTCTAGGTCCTCACCCAAAATTTTTAATAGGCTTCTCCTCTTGATTTAACGGTTTAATACAAACTTTCAAATAATTTACTTGAACTATAGTTATTCAGTCCAAAGGAACGATTTAGAAAAGTAAATAGCGTTTACACTTTTAACGTATAAAGCTGAGATATTAAACCCAATGGATTGTACGTAGTTTGGTGCTTAGTGGCTACCTATTGCAAGCCACCATCAAATGGGCATACTAAATATTTTCAAGAGGGAGAGGTACTTGTAGAATAAATGATAAATGAAAACTCAATAAGTCCAAAACTACTCTGAAATTTGTATCATAGAAACACATTTCCCGGCCAGTTCTTATAGACAAAATACATTGCTATTTCCATTTTAAGATGGAAGCATGCCATTGATTGTATTGTACATTTTCATTGTTTCACTTATGCCCAAATTTGTAAAAAGATTTAACCACTGTTTTTTTTCAAAGGTTATTACCATAAATTGATTGTTTAAGTTGCTGTATCACATCTGTTACAAGGGTCATGAAATTAAGACTAGCATATATTTATTGGAAGCCATTAATAAAGAATATTGATATCTGGAATGTTTAATGCTTGATATCATCTATGTCCATATAAATAATCCTTGCATACCATCTTCCTTACTCATCCTCACAAACTAAACCCTAAAAGCTTCAAGTGTGTGTCAGCCTTCATAGTCACCCGATTTCCCATTTGAAGAAGAATAAAGGAAGTTTTGTTGTTCATCTCATGAAGACAAGTGAAGAAGACTCGATTGCCGTGTATAACATTAGGGGGTGAATGTTGGACCAATAATGTTATAAACGCAAAGTTAAGGGGTCTGGTATGTCAAGAATAAAGTTAATAACCGAATGGTAGTTAATTTCGGTTATAGTTAATTATTTATGGAAAGTTGTGACTCTTGGGAAAAGTCACGATGGTTCATTTAGTATATATAGGTCAAACATTGTAATCAAATAGTTAACCCTTCCGGCTGAATATACGCAGAATTATTAAAGGGTTCAAACCCAATCTTCTTTGTTTCTTTAATGACAAGTTATCAGTTGTAATCATGCAACATGATCACTCAATACATACAACATAATCGTTGTTATGTTGTGATATTTATCAGAATNTTGGATTACAATCACTGTACAACAATTATATGACATGATCCAGTTATAAGAACCTGTAAGCATGGATATTTAACTGCTATAAATGGAATGTCAGTACTTATGCATTGTAAGTGTGTTTCTATTTAAGGCTGGAGTCTTTTAATTGAAACCAGCACCCCATCGATCTCTAGCAAGGGGCTAGAGGAACAGAACAAACGAAACAAGCAGAAGCTAGCTAAGCAGTAGGTGTTGCTCAACGAACATGGAACATGAAAATTAAGTAGCCAATCATCCCAAATCAGTTCGAAAGACCTAACATAAGAGACACCATTAAACATAAAGTGGTCACATAATCAACAAATTGTGGATGCTTCCAAAGCACATTAAAAAAGCTTGAGAATTTATCGTTATGTTTGAATATTCTGGCCCAATCATCCAACCAGAAAATATGATTGTCACCTATCCGGGTTTTTTGAGGAAAACAAATTGACAAAAAAGAACATCCTACCAAGTGGCTCGGAGCGAAAAGAGATCATTACACAGAAATTGAAGGTGAGTAACAGGATTCCCCAAACCACTCTGCCAATTTGAGGAAAATTATACTATGTCTAGTAGAGATCCATTGTAGAAGTAAAGCTTAATATAGTTGAAGATGAGCTCAATATTTGGCCTTTTTATATAATTTTGGTCTTGCCTCATTCAGTTACCTGATTTCTCCATCTTTATTAGTATTGTAAAATTCCATTCAATAAATTGTCTCGAGTCACTCGATCTGGAAACTTATAACAACCCATCTAGAAACTTAATGATCACTCACTACCTTATTTTTGCACCCTCTTATCTTGATTGTAAGCACAAAGATGGACGTGGCAGAAGTAAAATGTACTGTAACCAAATTTCGTTGATATTGTGCCAGAGAGGAACGAAAAGAACAGCTATCCAGTACAATGTTGGTTGTTATAATACTTTCTTAGCCTGAGTCTTTGCAAATGGAGTTTCCATTGGTAAAAGGGACAAAGAACTTCAGTCCCATGTATATATTCAATGACTTCTTAATATGGTTCTTCATTGATGAATTTATTCAACTGCAGAAGATGCGAACGAATATAAGGGCAGTCTTGTACTTGCTTACAGTTGTATTCAACCTGATTCAATGCTTTTAACGTACTTCTTTGGCTGTCCAACAAAGGAGACAGTAATGAATTGTATATACGAAAACATTATGAAAGTGGTCTCCAGGTTCATGTAATTTAATGTCTAAAATAACCTTAAATGACAAGGGCACAAGCTAGAAAAAAAAATACTTAGATAAGGGTAAATGCTATGCTGGTCGAGCTTTAACTTCATTTAAGAATATAAATGCTGTAAAAATATCCAAGGGATGGATAGTTAAAGATTTGACGATGATAATATTTACCTGCTCCAAGGTGAGAAACATGATGACATTTCAGAGGATGGTTTCAGCTTGATTGCCACGCAAGTAGGGAAACCTAATATGCTGGATGCTTTTACAAGTTTCATGTGTGTCGATTCATGGGATCATATTAGCTTTGCATGTTCTCTAGATAATTTACTAAATGTGGATTCTGTTTTGAAAAGCGAAGTTAGTATGGCTATTCCTAAGGAGGCGGTTTGTAGTGACAATAATGGGGCAACTAAAGCTTCTACTACATTGAATAAGACTTATGATGGTTTCACTGAGGCTAAGAATCGTAAGGCTAAAGGAAACAAGGTTGGGGTTCAAATGCCTTAAGAAAAAAGTCATTTTGTGGTATTGATGTGGGCAAATGGGATAAATTTAGCTCTTCTAAACCTATGTAGGGATATGTAGTTGTGTCAAAGAAGCCGGATGTTAGAACTTTTTTAATTGCATAATTCCTGTATGTATAATAAACAAAACCCTAAGGGCTGAACTTGTTAATTAGATAGTTTATAACCGAATAGCGGTTAAGTTAGTTATGGTAGTTAGAAGGTAGTTACAGAATTCGGTTACACCGATTCATGAATAGTCATAATGGTTGACTCGCAACCATTCGTTTAGTATATATATGTATGTACATGTAACATTTATAAAGAGGGTCTTGTACAACAATGTAATCCATCTTATGTTGTTTATATTATAGAATCAGATTCTTGTTAAATCTTGTGAATCTTGTGTTGGTAAAACATGTGCATCAACATCAATTCTACAGTGGTATCAAGAGCCAAAGGTTCAAACCTGGGAAAAACAAATCAGGACCAAAGGTTGCAAGATTACAAGTTGTGATTAAAGTTTTGATCGTGAAGATCAAAAGAGGGAAAAGACACCAAAGGAACACGTTGGAATGGAAGAGTCTCGGTTGAAGGCGTGTTGTTTCAAAACAGAAAACAACACCTGAACAATTGCCAACTTAGAAGGCCTGACAAAGGATGATGAAGAAGCAGTGAAAGNACAAGTTGTGATTAAAGTTTTGATCATGAAGATCAAAAAAGGGAAAAGACACCAAAGGAACACGTTGGAATGGAAGAGTCTCGGTTGAAGGCGTGTTGTTTCAAAACAGAAAACAACACCTGAACAATTGCCAACTTAGAAGGCCTGACAAAGGATGATGAAGAAGCAGTGAAAGACTGTTATAGGAAGTTCATTGATTTGAGAGTTGTGTACCATGAGACTGCAATAGTCCCTTGGGGTGAAAAGCCAAAAGAAGTGGGAGAGTGCAGCAAGGTTGCAGAAGAAAGAGTCACATGAAGGAATGAACAACAAGACAACTAATTTTGGAGTTAGTTTGGAAGGCAAAAAACAGCGAGACGAAAGAACAAACAATCGTTTGTTTTGGTAAGAATACCGAAAGGTATTCAAGGTTTTGTGGAAAAGGACTTGGAATTCGTGATAAAAGAAAACAACAACAAGAAACGTTTGGTTGTTTGGAACAATGCCGAGAACAAGAAGTTCTAGGGCACGGATTGTGGAGAAAGGAACTCAAGTCGAAACACAAAAACGGAAACGTCAACGTGAGGAAAAGTTAGTAAAACAAAAAAAGGAGAACTCGTTTGGTTCTGGGCAGAAACAATTCGACACAAAACAATAAGGAAGCAGAACATTTTGTGGATTTGCGAATTGGTTTGAATAACACAACAACAACGAGGCAAGAAACAACTTGGGTGAACATCGAATGCAAAGCAACAAGTTGTTGGGATTTGGTGATACTAACGCGGAGAAGAGCATGAAGAAGACTCGAAGAACAAGACTTAAACAATTAGAGGGTAAATGTTAGACCTTTTTTAATTGCATAAGTCTTGTATGTATAATAAACAAAAGCCTAAGGGCTGAACTTGTTAATTAGATAGTTTATAACCGAATAGCGGTTAAGTTAGTTATGGTAGTTAGAAGGTAGTTACAGAATTCGGTTACACCGATTCATGAACAGACACAATGGTTGACTCGCAACCATTCGTTTAGTATATATATATGTATGTACATGTAACGTTTATAAAGTGTGTCTTAATACAATGTAATTCAAATTATGTTGTTTAATAAATAGAATCAAATTCTTGTAAAATCTTGTCAATCTTGTGTTTTCAAAACCTGTGCAACAACGTTCTACACCGGATGCTACTAAGGAGAAAACGCAAATGGAGCAAGTACGAGTGGGACGAATATTTGTAGGACACACTAAATCATAATACTCGTATAGTTCATGTGGTTAGATGGATAGAATATGTAAGAAGCTAGAGATTAGTTAGAGAGAGAAAGTGGGAGCCTTTTAGAGAGAGAAAGAACAAGTGAAATGTAAAACTAATGAAAGGTCCAACCTTCTCCCTTGGTGGGTGAGGGTATTTATAGTTACAAGGAGATGAGTGCCTCTAGTAGGCTGTGGAGCAGGATGACAGAGGGTAAAAGACCCGACCCGACACCACGAATACTAACTAAACTAAACTACGTATTAACTACTATATAAAATACTACGAGCTATACAATGCTTTAACATACTTGGGGTGACCGAATCTTCTATAGGAAAAACGTATTCCTAACAATCTCCCCCTAAGGGAGGTCACCCCAGAAATTAAATCTTGAATTCTAGCATTGAGATCTTTGTAGATATCTTTGTAGCTCACAGTTGTTGATTCTTCAGTAAAATGAACTTTGTGCTTTCAGCAGCGGACTCTAGATGACTTGCTTAATGTGTAGGATGATCTTTGGCATTGCTTCGTGTTCATCGTCCAAGTATGTAGCTTCAAGTCATCTTTGAGTAGAAGTGTCTCCACGTGATAGAGTGACCATCTTTGAGCATGAGTACCTTTGACTTGTGTGATCTTAGAGCTTTCTTTTGAGATCATCAGGCACCGTAAATCTTCAAATCATCCTTTGTTGTATTACCGTCATGTGAGGTTGTGACTTTTGGGCCGGCATGCTCACATTCTTCTATTTTAAGAGACTTTGTATCAGAGTTGCGGAAGTATTGTTATGAGTCCATTATTATTCGTGATCTTTATAGAGAATGAGTTGGCATTGCGAGCATGCGGCTATGAATTGACATCTTTTGATCTGCTGTATCCACGATGCCTCATCGACCATCAACTGCAACCGCCATTTGTTCCTACATAAAACAGTTAGCAATAAAACGAAAGTGTCTTTGTTCACTCTCGTCGAATAGGGTTGCAAGAACCATGGTTCCCCGTTGATCAGTATTTTTACTGCCTGTGATCAGGTAGAATTTCGAAGAATCTCCTTGACAGGGTTTCCTAGCTGTGCTAGCCGTTCTCAAACCGGAGCATCTCAAAGTAGACAACACGGAATGAGTGAATCAGTGAATTGAGATTCACTGATTGATGAGAAATCGTTTTCCAAGAAAAAGCAGTCTCGTATTACCCGATAAAGAATTTTGGTAACACGACGACCGTTTTGTAAGCAGGATCATATTGCAATCATAAATACTTTTGTTTGAAAATTTGTGCGCAGTCGATGTGCTAGAAAATCAATGTTGAGCACATCGACGGTTTTTCAAAAAGTATTCTTCAATTCATTCCCTGGAACAAGTTTGATTCATTTGTGAATCGCACCATCATTGCTTTCCAGTTTTCACAAGCTTGATCCTTGCAGGATCTCACATGTCACCTACCAAGAGCTTGTGTGATGTTCGCTCTAGAAGGATTTCCATCTTCATTGTGAATATTTTCATGTCACTCGAATGTTCTGGCAATACCACAAGGATAATGCGTAGGACTCTAAATATTTTGTCTTACTTTCCACATTGTGTGAAACAATAAGCATATTGGAAGTGTGTCCTAGTGAAATTTAAGGATGATCTCTTTGGCTCTAGACTCAATAGTGCTTTTGATCCGCTCCTGGAGACCGGGGAGGCGTCTCCGGTTTAGGTATCAACATAGCTCGCAATGAGCGGTCGATACATTGCACAGGGTTCTCTATGAGAATGAAACAAGCTCTTTTAAGAGAACTTGAGTGGCTGGAAAGTTTAGTGCAGTGCGTCACTGGGTCCATGACGTCTTGTCTTCAAAACCGATGTTACCTTAGTAACAATTAGTAGCATATGAGTTGAACCCGGTTTCTGCCCTAAGGTTGAATAAATGGAGGGCTATTTCTTTTCACCCTTTCTCATTTCATTTCTTTTTAATTCTTCAACCCCTTCAGTGCTTACCGAGACTTCATTACTAGAACCTTGTTGGGTTTGTTCCAGTTCTAGCTCTATCTCAGTCGGCACTCTTCCCTTTCTCACTTTTCTCCTTTTTTTCAATCATTCCTAAGGACTTCTAATCTAACTATTGGATTGTCCCTGGGAATATCCCTCCGGTTCTGGTGGATCATGGGAACTCATACCTAACCTTACCATCCTTATAACTCCATGCATTAAAGTAAATTGGTCGGTCTTTTGGTATCTTTCCACAATCGCCATTTAAACAGATCATTGAAAATTCTCTCAAAGTGTTTATGATTAAGAAACACAATTTTTCTGACACTTTGAGAGTTTTATGATTTTCAAATGCTCCCCCTTAACATGTGCTCATAGGTTTTTGATTGAAATTTGCACATGTCGGGTTGAGCTGCAATTTTGAATTGATCCACTCTTAATAGACATATACCCTAGGGACACGTTTACGTTGCTTAGTTAAACGGATCCATTATCAGCTTTTAAGTGATAACTAGCCCTAATAACTAACTTGAAGTTGTTAACATTCCTTATAAAGGAAGTTAGACCTGTCAAAGTATATATCTAAGAAGAGCTTCTCGAAACGGTACATTCTACTTGGATGGATCTTTTCAAATTTCAGACGTTTGTGTTTCGTCAATTCATGAGTCAAATCTGAGCCACGCTCAAACAAGATGCCAAAATTATTATTCATCACACAAATAATTTTGCTCCCCCTCAATATGGGCATTGGTTCAAGTTTAAAATTTAAAAAACCTTAAAAAAAATTTGCACATACGGGAGAGCGTACATTATAGTCCAAAAGCATCACATTTTAAATCAGATTTCTTATTTAAATCACATTCTCTCCCCCAATCAAAAAATTTCAAATCTTTTGAGATTTTGTGATCCCAATTGATTTAAATGATTTTAGGAAAAAAAATGGGAGAAAATGTGGTAAAATTTTAACATGTACTGATTTTTGAGACACATTTTCACTACTGCTGGTGCACAAAGCTTTTAAAGGTGCAAAAATTTTAAGCAAATACGCTCCCCCTCAATTATTGACCCATTTTCTATTTAAGGAATTGGAGTCATTACATTGAGCAGCAGGGTATTTGTGAAAATTTAAGTCCAATAGCCGCCTTGTAAACCACAAAAACTCTCTTCAAGAATCATAAAAGAGAGAGATTTTGGGATGAAAGAAGACTTCTCTTCTTTTACTAGAAGTGATGCACTGACACGTACATCAAATCGAAGTATCCGCATACAGTGAAAGACATAAAAACAATCATTTATAATTATATATAAAGTTTAACGTTTACATAATGTCACTGTTACATCACCCAAAACTTAAAGTACAACTAGGTGATATCAAAAAAGACCCCGACGATTTAGTCAGTTCTTCGGAGGAGCATGTAGTCACCTTCACGAACTCTACCACCCACGTAGCACTCGAGGCTGCGATAGATCCTCCTCATCTTTAGCCGGTGTCGAATGGCATTCAAAAACTTGTTGTTCAGCTTCAAGTCATGATCCGTCCATTGGTTGGTATATCTTCTGGGCCTGGTTGAGTAGACTTGATATTCTTTCACACGGAAGTCCAATGCATCGTCGACCATTTCCAAAGTGCCATCGCTGAACTTGTGTAATTCATCAAGACGCATGACCACGGGAACATTGTACTTGCTTCCTAATAACTAGACCCCTTATCCAATGAAGAATTGCAAACACCAGTGTCTTCTTTTCATGTGGTGTTAAGTGATGTAGTTTTCCTTGGATGTGAAGTAGATACAAGTCTTCGAAGTCATTAGGACGGAGATGCTTGAAATCACCTTCAGAAATCTCGTAGTCCTGAAGATNATTGTACTTGCTTCCTAATAACTAGACCCCTTATCCAATGAAGAATTGCAAACACCAGTGTCTTCTTTTCATGTGGTGTTAAGTGATGTAGTTTTCCTTGGATGTGAAGTAGATACAAGTCTTCGAAGTCATTAGGACGGAGATGCTTGAAATCACCTTCAGAAATCTCGTAGTCCTGAAGATCTGCAGGGCGTAGAACAATGGACTTCAAGAAATGGTAACCATAAATAGAGTGAATCTTGACTTTGACTACACTGATGATTTGAAGGGGCGAACGAACAGATTTCTTGTCTCCCTTGGCTTTGAATCTGTCAACATAGAATTGCTGCTTCTTGAACCACCAATGTGATATACCCAGAGCTGTCGGAACATCATACTCACACTCTTCTTTTATCCACATCCCGTCAGGTACCATCTGCTCCAAACCACTGTCATTGTAGCGAGCAGCCTTCATTTTGCTGATGGACAATGCATACTTACGCTGCTTGCTCCCGAACCGAAGATATTCAAGATCTTTGTTGAAAAAGAACTCAGCTTGGATAGTGACATGCCCAGGAGGTCCACTCAATGAGAGTGGCTTGCTGTAGTTGTGGTGAGTAATTTATCTTCAACCAGATCATTGAACATTTTGTGACATTCCTCCATCTGAAATTGAAGATGAGTTACATCAGGATGAAATACTTTTACAATGTCATATGCCGGTCCTTCCAGATCTTTCTTCTTCAATCTTGTTATTCCTTGCTGCTTGCAAAACCACGCGATGAATGTCCCCATATCTCCGGTTTGTAATAGCAGTGAATTTTCGGCTGGAGGAACGAAGCTGTTGGTAATGACATTGGCCCAGTTGTTGTCTAAGACTNTGAAATTGAAGATGAGTTACATCAGGATGAAATACTTTTACAATGTCATATGCCGGTCCTTCCAGATCTTTCTTCTTCAATCTTGTTATTCCTTGCTGCTTGCAAAACCACGCGATGAATGTCCCCATATCTCCGGTTTGTAATAGCAGTGAATTTTCGGCTGGAGGAACGAAGCTGTTGGTAATGACATTGGCCCAGTTGTTGTCTAAGACTGGTTGATCTGATGGAGAAACTGACCAAGTTGGCTCAGTAGTAGGAAGCTTAGCAGTTTTTGGTCTAACACATGCTTGTAGCTCATCTTTGGACAGCTTGACAGAAGGAGTGTCATCGGCTCTGGAGAGTGAATGCCACCACTCATCCTTTTGTGATATGTGGGCAGTAGAAGTGATGAGACGAAAAATGTTATGTTTTTAGGGGTCCGTTTGAGTCCTAATTCGTATATTATTTGATCGGATTTCACCCAAAGTCGTTTCTTTTCTCATTTTAGGTACTTTTGAGGAGAAAATCACAAAAGAAGCATTTTCGGGCGTTTTCGGAGGGGAAAAGTGCGGAAAACAACAAAATCTCAAAAGACCCTAAAGTGCACAGAAGGTGACGGCGTCACAAGCTTCAACGTGACGACGTCAGGAACAACTGAAGTGAAGAAATTGGAAGTTACTCATGACGGGCCAGAGAGTTTTTAGCCTAGTTTGGTGACGGCGTCAGGGAAGGCCGTCAGATCTGATACAAGGCGGCGTGACAACGTCAAGAAGGCCATCACAAAATCCTAATCATCAGCGTGACGGCGTCACACCTTGGGCTGACGCCGTCAGCCCGTATTCTCTATATATATAGGACGAATTTTATTGTTTTAAAGGAGGAACTTGGTGGAGAACTTAAGGGTTAAACCCTAGCTCGTGTATCACAGACCTTAGAGGGTACTTTTACCCCTCTAACTTGCATGTTTAATCTAAGATAAGTCTTCATTCAATCCATACAATATGTCTATGTGTTGTATGATTTATGTTTGTGCTTTTCTTTCCTT
>LBNU01006672.1:12888-27264 GCA_014162995.1 Artemisia annua | reverse complement strand
GTATTTCAATACCCGGTATAAAAGACTTGTGTTCGAGTTTTAAGCATGTATCCCCCCACGGGAAAAATAGTTAAAAGTGGGCTATGAACTCACCTTAGTAGAGTAGTAGTTTCGTAACTCAACGATGTTTTGCAACGGCTTCACACACAACCTAAAATATAATGTAAGTTTCAGTTGATAGTCTAAATCTGGTTTTTATCGCGAATGTTAGATATTTAGTTATGAACGAATCTTGTGTTTGTTTAAATGCTTAAAGTATAAAAACAAAGTTATATATACATATAACTTGTAAGTATAATGATCGATGGTTTATGTAAAGTTATTATCAAGGTTTTGTAAATGATAAGTCGTGTTTGTAACTTATAAAAGAAAATGAAATAAACGTATCGTTAAAAGAAGTAAATAATATTTTGTTATATCGTTAAATTTAATTATAGTGACGAATTATATAACGTATTTATATAAGTTAAATTTATATATTAAATATGTGTTTATATATATATATCAAACATTAATATTATTTTTTTTATAAAATAATATTTACAGAAAATCCTTTAAGTTTCACCATGTTACAATTTTAATCCTAACGATATAGATTTTACATCGTTAGTCCAAAATTAATAATTATTTCATTTTAGGTCCAAAAAGTATTATATTCACATTTAATACTCAAAAGTTTCAATATTTACAGTTTATAACCCAGAAATTCAGTTTTGACAGTTTTCACCCTAAGTTTTCCAATTTGGCAGTTTTGGTCCTCGGTTATGAAAAATTTGCAAAGTTAGTCCAAAAATTATGAAATTAAAAACTTAACATTTTAACTTTCTAAATAAGCTCAGGACATTCCAATTAACTTATTTTAACTGCTTATTTGCTTAACAAGTGCTTTTTACACTAAATGGGCCTTAACGAGTTACATACAAGGCCCATTAAGAGTTTGAGGTCCATTGGGATTACGAGAGGTTTGGGCCTGGACTTGGGCTCATTTTAGAATCCTAATGACATTTCAAAAGAGCTTTTGGGACCAGCTTATCGTTATAGCTTATTGGGCTTTAGTTTAGCCTACGTTATGTTTTTATAGTTTTATAAAACTGATTTGGTAGCTTCAAAAATGTTCGGGCAAAATGTGTAATTGAGCTTATAGGTTCGAATAAAAAGTGTTTCCCAATTGTCTACCAAGGTGTTAATGAGGTCGAAGTATAAAAATAGTAGGTCATGTGTTGGAATAGAGTTTAACGAGATCAAAGTGTTTTGCCAAAACCAAAAATAAAAACAGTTTAAGACTTAGAAAAATTCTAAGTCTTTTCCCAAATAACGAGTGGTTCAAGGTAACATGTAGACGTGCAATTTTTAATAGGTAAATGTTATTATTAGGTTCAAAACTTAATGTAACTTGTTTGTTAACGTACAAAATATTGAGAATGTCGAATAATATACGTGTGTTACGTTTATAAATTACGAATAATTTAGACACAGTAAACGTGCAAAACGAAAAGAAAATAATATTAAGGGATCTTGAACGTGCTCACCTCACCTCAAAAGGGTGGTGTAATCTTTATGTATGGTTCGAATTGGTACGAGGAGTTCAAGGTACGATGGTTCACTCCTAGCAAGGTTCAAAACGAGCTACTTGGTTCCTCCTTGGATCACTTGTGTATTTCGTACGTCTAGCAAACTTTTCGTCCCAACTCGTCTTGAAATCTTCTCGTAAGAGCTATCTTTGGTACGTTTTTGTGTGTGTGATTGGCTGAGGATGCATGGGAATGTTTTATAGAGTGTTTTGAGATGGTGATAAGCACAAAGGTTCACATGTGTTGATGTGTTGGCTCGAATTCATGTGGTGGCACCAATTCTTTCACCAATCGTGTTCTAGCAACAATTAGAATGTGTAAGAGAGATCTCCAATCATTCCTGACATTCTACTGTATGCATAGTGTTTAAATTGAGGCAATTGGGGAGCATGGGAGGTTAATAGGAACGTTTAGCCACGTTTTTGGATTTGTGTTCACATGGTTTTTGTGATTTACTTTGGCCAGAAATGAAGTAGTAAACGAATGAGTTAGTAAGTGAAATTTGTCATTCTTGAATATTGGCTAGGTGATAAATCAAGATATGTAAAAATATATATGTGTTATGTGTCGAAAACGAAAAATAAATGGGGTGGTTTGGGTGCTAGTCGCGACTGGTACAAAGAAGAAAAGGAAAAGAAAAAAAAATTACAAGGGGTGTTTGGGCTCAGCCCTTTGGGCTTTGGTTTCGTCTGGCCCAACAGCAAGAAAGAAAAGAAAATAAAAGGGTCCGTTTAGTTAATTGTTGGATTTTAAGGCCCAATGGGTCACGTAGGCCCAATTAGCAAATTTCACGGGTCGGGTTACGGTCCAATAATATTAGTGGGTAGTCTCGAGAATTTTCGTAGATTCCGGGAATATATAAATATTGTACGGTAATTAAACGAAACGTATCTTATAAAATATAAACGTTTAAAAATATATTCGCGATAATTTAGACTATCTAGGTTTGTGTGCAAGCAACGTTTCTAAGCAAATGATAAATCACAAGTTACCGTTGTGATTTATATAACAAGTCTAATATATATAAAAAAAATTTTGTCACACGTAAAAGTGGGTATTTAAATAACGTAATAACTTGTATGTATTTACTAACCGTTGGGAAAATTACGAGAGGCTACAGATAAGCACAAGTACAGTAAGACAAGGAATTTGAGAAAATTGCTTACAACATGCACTCCAGCTAAATACCAAGAACCCGGACCCAAGAACACACCTATACGCTCTCCACAGAACCACTAACCCACAGCCATCCAATATTTACCGTGCTCCAGCCATCATCACTTCAACCTGCAAATTTTTTATTTTTCTTTGATTTATCTGATTTTTTTGTATTTTTGGTTTTTCTGAACTAAACTGAGTTTTAAGGTTTCTAAAAGCTTATAAAAGCTTTATAGGGAGCTTACATGAGCTTTTGAGTCCTTATCATCAACTACAAATAACAACACATTACAAAAGAGATTTTGAGAAAAACTTGCATAAACAGAATTATCAAAGGAAACTTTAATTCATTGATTGAGAAAGGTTCAAAGTACACTGAGATAACTAAAGTTACAATTTAAAAGCTAAACATACACTATTTGAAAAACTATTAATTCGACACTAATTTTACACTAATAAACTATACACACTTCATTCTTCATTTCATCTTCTTTTATAGTGTCTTCTAGGGTTTCCCAAGTTGCTCTGATCATTTCCCACTAATAATCATGACCTTTGGATGTGCAGAAGTGATCTTGGCCGTTTATCCATTTTTGGCGCCAAAATATAATATTGCAATTGGGATTGTTATAGCAACTGGGGGGTGGCAGCATTTAATGCTGAGGTGATTTTAGGTGAGGGTAGTGGTTTGGGTGGTGGAGATGGTGGAAGAGGTGAGGTGATGGGTCGCAGGGTGCAAGTGGGAACGAAGGGGGGAAGGGGGTGGATGTTTGACTTATTTGACCGGTGGAGATAAATAACGGGGGTGGGGCTTGGGGTTTTTGGGCTTGAGATGGTATTGGGCCAAGGGTAGAAAAAGGGTGGGTTGAGGTTTGTGTTGGGTTTGTTTTTGGATTATGTTTGTGTTGGGTTTAAATAATACAAGGGTCTGTTTTTTTGTAGATTTATAAGCCCAAGGACCAAAGTGTAAAATTCTGCAATTTTGAGGGACCTGTTTTGCCAATCTTCCAAAGTATTCACAAGGACCAATTATGCCAAAGATGAATAGTGTGAGGACCTTTGTTGAATATTTCTCAAAATTAATCACCAGGGACCATTTCTGCCAAATCTTCAAAGTTGAGGGACCAAACTTGTAATTTCTCCAAACTTTTCACCAAGGACCATTTTTGCCAAAGTTCACTAATACAAGGACCATAATTGATAATTTCCAAAAAATTTTAATCCCAGGGACTATTTTTGACAATCTTGCAAAGTTCAGGGACTAATTTTGTAAACTTTTGAAATTTTTCACCAAAGGACTAATTATGACAACTTGTGATTTTCAAAGGACTTTGGTTGACTTTTCTTCTAAAACAAATGCTCAGGGACTAATTTTGACAAGTTTTGAAAGTTGAGGGACTGAAACTGCCAATTATGCAAACTTTGTTCGTTTTTCATCTGTTTTTAATCATTTTGCATCTGAAACATATAAAACACAATCCTGGGATATTTTCAGTATTTTGATGCATATTTGAGTGTTTTTGGATATTTAGGCAGTTCAGATACGACAAAAATGATGAGTATTTACACACTCACCAAAATCAATTAAGGGTTTTGGAGGGAGTTATCTTTTTGAAATGCGAGTTATGTACTAGAACGTACACAAGTCTTTTTGTGAACACGAGTTTTTGCTTGAAATCTTTTCGTTTGTTTACACTCGAATTTTTTGAAAATGATTTCGTTTTTGAACTTTCGAGTCCTGATCTGAAATAATCAGAAGTCGTCATTTAAGAGCAGGTTTCGTACTGAAGTATACGAAAGCCATATTTTTAAGAAAATTTGGGAAACGACATGTTTTAGAAAACATTTTAGTGAACTCCCGCTCAAGCATCTATACATGTCCGTATCATTGTTGAATGACATTTCTAGATACACACAGAATATCGATTATACGAGAGACATGTCGTGAGAGGAATATTTTTGGATTTTTTAATTTTATATTTTTTTTGGATTTTTGAACTTTTCTATGTTTATATTTTGTTTTTGTTGGTTTTTCAAAATTTGTATTTTGTTTTTCAAAAAGTATTTACAGCGAAGCGGTTTTGAAAACATTTTTCAAGAAGATTCGAGAAGACGTTCTAACTCCTCAGGGGTTAGGCTTCACATGCCAATTCGTCGAACTAAATCATCAAACCTATCTTTCGGAAGGGCTTTAGTAAATAGATCGGCGAGTAGGTAATCTGTCTTAACGATAAATAATTCAACAATACCCTCTTCTACGTGCTCTTTGATGAAGTGGTAGCGGACTCTAATATGCTTAGTCTTTGAATGTTGCACAGGATTGCACGAGATGGCTATGGCACTCTTCGAGTCACAATTCAAAGGTATTATGTCGAAAGTAAATCCGTAATCTGTGATCTATGTCCTCATCGAAAGAACTTGGACACGACACGCAGATAGAAATACATACTCGGCTTCCGCAGTTGATAACGCAGTACAATCCTGTTTCCGTGACGACCAACCTACTAGCTTTTCACCCAAAAATTGTGCTCCACCTGATGTACTTTTTGCTATAACTTGATCACCTGCATGGTCGGCATCTGAAAATGCTATTAGTTTAAAATACGAATCCTTCGGATACCAAAGTCCCATGTTAATGGTTCTTCGTAGGTACCGAAAGATCCGTTTAACCTCTTGCAGGTGAAGTTCGGTAGGCTTTGCCTGAAACCGTGCTAATAAGCAAACAACAAAATGAATATCGGGTCGACTAGCAGTAAGGTACATGAGAGAACCGATCATGCTCCGATATTTCTTTGGATCTATGGGTTTCCCAAATAAATCAGCACCTATTTTTGGTGAAGTTACCATTGCTGTACCAACTGAATCACAATTTTCCATACCATATTTTTTCAAAATCTCTATTGTATATTTAGCTTCATTGATAAAAATACCACTAGAGAATTGGTGTATTTGTAAACCAAGAAAGAATTTTAGTTCCCCCATCATGGACATTTCAAATTTACTTTTCATGAGATTTTCAAAATATTTTGAATGGTTTTGGTTGGTTGATCCAAAAATAATGTCGTCCACGTAAATTTGAACGATCAAAATGCCATCTTTGTATTTTCTTGTAAACAAGGTAGAATCAACCGTTCCTTTGGTGAAATTGTTTTTGAGCAAGAAAGATGATAGTTCGTCATACCACGCTCTTGGAGCTTGTTTTAAACCATAGATGGCTTTCTTAAGCCTGTAGACGTAGTCTGGATGTTCTTTGTCGATGAATCCCTCTGGCTGACTCACATACACTTCTTCTTTCAGAGTTCCATTCAAGAAAGCTGTCTTAATGTCCATCTCATAGACTGTGATGTTTTTGTGAGCTGCATATGCTAAGAAAATCCGGACTGCGTCAAGTCTATCCCTTCTTTTTATCTATATCCTTTAGCTACGAGACGAGCTTTGTTGCGAATACAGTCATTTCCTCATCCTTTTTGTTTTTCCATAACCATTTGAGATCAATTACGAGTTTGTCAATTGGTCTTGGAACTAATTCCCAACTTTCATATAACTGGTATTGATGAATTTCCTCCTGCATAGCTTCTATCCATGCGTTTTCTGCCATTGCTTCCCGAATGTTCTTAGGTTCTTTGAGGCTTATTGAGCAAATGTAGATACACATTTTGGGATCTGTGGCTAGTTGTCTTCTCGTCTGAACTGGCCTTGAAAGTTCACCAATAACGTGTTCAATTGGATGGTCTTTCGTCCACTGGAGTGTAGAAGCGTACATTGGGTTTAACGTATGCGTGTTAGATGGTTCTTGTAACCTTGAAGAAGATTCAGCAGAGTCTGTTGCAAACGGGTTTTAAAATACTTCTTCTTCTTCTAGCGCAGCATCGTTTTGGTTTTGTGTTGGTTCTTCTTGAAAGGTTGTGTTTTGACTTTGCTCATCAACTCTTGGTAGAACAATTTCAATAACTGGAGTTGCTTAATTGAGTTGATGTAGATGATGTTGAGGGAGTTGGTGCGTCAGCTTCCATTGTTGTGGATGCATCTTGTGTTGGTGGTGGTGGTGGTTGATGATTTTGAGCGGGTGCAGCGGAATGATGTTGAGATGCATTTGTCGAAGGTCCACCATAGTATTCATCAAACATTAACTCGAAGAAGTTTTGCAGTTATTAGTCTGAAGGTTTATCGGGTGTTGTTGATTAAGCTCCTTGATGTACGAGTCCTGAACTAATGTGTCCAGAAGTTTGTAGGTTTGGCGCAGGTCCTAATCTGGTTTGATTAGAAGCCATCGGATTAAGTGCGGGTTATAGAGCGAGTCTCTCAAAAGCCATCTGTGAAATCTCGTCAAACTTCACATTCATCGTCTCCATTACCCGTTTTGTTCTTTTATTATACACCCTGAATGCCCTCGAGTTTTTTGAGAATCCAATGAAGATTCCAATATCACCCTTAGCTTTCAGCTTCCCTAGATCTTCTCTATCATTCGTTGGATAACACAAAGCGCCAAATACGTGAAGGTAAGAGATATTAGGTTTACGGTTGTTCAGTAGCTCATATGGTGTTTTATTGAATTTGGGATGGATTAGGGATTGGTTTTGAGTAAAACAAGCAGTGGCTACAGAATCAGCCCATAAGAATAGTGGTGCACTAGAATAAATTAGCATTGTGCGAGCAGCTTCCACAAGAGTTCGGTTTCTTCTTTTAACTACCCCATTCTGCTGTGGAGTTCTAACAACTGATGTCTGATGTGTGATTCCAACATCTTCAAAATACTTTCTTAACTCTTGATTAGTGAATTCTGTGCCGTTGTCTGTTCTTACAATCTTTACTGGAGCTTGAAGTAGAACTTGAATGCGCTTCAGAAAGGTGATGATGATGCCTGGTGCTTCGTCTTTTGATCTCAAAAACTTTACCCAAATATATCTCGAATAGTCATCAACGATAACAAGAATATACCTCTTTCCATTTATGCTTTCAACTCTCATTGGGCCACATAAGTCCACGTGCAACATATGTAACCTTGCTTCCGAACTGGGTACGGTTTTGGGTTTATATGTTGCTCGTTTGCTTTTTCCAAGTTCACAAGATGGACATAGGTGTTCCTTGGTGTATTTGAACTTAGGGAGACCGTTGACGATGTTGTCTTTGGCTAATTTGTTGATGGTGTCAAAATTGAGATGAGATAATCTTTGATGCCACAACCATGACTTTGTTCTAGTTGCTCTTGTCATAAGACAAATTGGTGATAAAGAGGCCATTTGATTGATGACGATTGCATATAGATTGGTGCCGCGATTTCTAGTTAAGAGATCATAGCCAACCAAATTTCTAACAAAGACCGTGTTTCTCCTAAATGCAACCTCTAAATCTGCATCACAAAACTGCCCAACTGAAAACAAGTTGTGTCCCAACCCTTCGACGTAGTAAACTCGAGTGATTAAGTAATTCCAAAACTGAAGATCACCATAACCTAGAATAGCTGCTACATGATCATTTCCAAAGTGTACAGTTCCCATGAATTTCCAAACAAAATTGATCAGCAGCTTTAAGTTCCCGGTCATGTGCTTGGAGCAACCCGAGTTGACGATCCAAAGTCATATTTCGATAACCTGCGAAGAACAGAGGAGTTTGTATTTGGAAACCGTTTTGAATGTGGTTCCATGGGGTTAAGGATAAAATCCGAATCACACTCATAGAAGGTTTCTACTTGTTCAATTTGAACAGCTTTCAATTTGCCGTCCTGGAGTATGAATTCTCTACCCGTTGGTTTCCATACACAATACGTAAGGTAGTTCCTAGGCGTTCGACTATTAGTGGTATTCCTAATTCTTTTAATTAGTCTACTAATATATCTAGATTTAGCACTAGGTCCTTTTGGAACGTTCTTCTGCACAGGCATAACACTCACATTTTTAGAAAAACAATCATCATGAACATCATTAATTAAACATTTCTTGCATATTACACAAACAGAGTCTTTACATGCATTAGAAACAGTACGTTGGACATTACATTCAGATGAAATATGTCTCTTATTACAAAGCGATAAATTCCTAGGGTGTTCTTCTACTTCTTCAACTTTATTCATGCTACTACTCTTAGAGACAGGCGAGACTCTATTGTTCCTTGTATTGCTCCTAGGCTTTAGTCTGCTGCACCTAGAGGTGCTTTCTAATCCTGTAGAAGGTAAGACACACGCATTAGGATTTATGTTGTTGTCATGAGAAGTTTTAGCATTTTTCCTAGATCCATCAGGATTGTAGTTTAAGGTCATGTTCTTTGTTCCATATGGTTTAGATGTGGAGGCAGATGTAATAGTGGGACTAATCCAAAAAAGACCTGGTGCTATCACTTTTGGTGTTTCGACAACCGCTTTTCCTTTTTCAACAATCTTTTCATTTTCATTATTCTTAGGCAAGGGTGTTGGAGTGACTGGTTTTGTCAAATCATTTTTCACATCGACTTTTGGAACAGGTTGAGAGATTGACATGTTTGGTTTATCAACCGGTTTTGAAGTATTTGGTTCGTCCGAAGTCGATGGTTTTGCAAACTTAGTGTCCACACCCTTCCCTTTTTGACTTTCTAGCTGAGACCTCAAAAGATCATTTTGTGATTTCATGTTATTGAAGGCACGCTCATACGACAATTTTTCATACTTGCATTCTTTGCTTTTCCGATCAAGTTGTTTAAAATATGACACGTTTTCTTTTTCAAGTTTTATAAGAGCATTTTCATATTTTGAAACAATTGCAGAGGTCTCAGCTCGCAGTCTTTCATCGTCTTCAACAAAATATGTTTGTAAAATAATGGACATAACATCAGTAGACAGAACTACTTCCAAGAGAGAATCATTTATATGTTCCAAAACATTTATCTGCTCAAAAGATTCATTTGCCTTCTTTATCAGGGATTTGTGGTCCTTGACAAAGTCAGCTGGTTTAGTTAAAAATGCATTTTCAAAATGAATAACACGAGCATGAATGTTATTAATTTGAGGGGTAAATTCACTTTCAAGAATCTTTTTTAGGTGTAAATGAACCGTGGAATTCCAGTTGATCTCATTTAGTTTCATTTTAGATTCTAAAGACGTTATAAGTTGCCCAATTCTGGTTTTAAGATCATCAAGATATCCTCTGGCAGCACTTGTGTTAAAAGTGTTGTTTGAAGACATCTGTTTCATTTTTGAAAGAGATTTGGGAGGAACTGATGATTTAGAAACTAGTTTTGCGAAGCCTTGGTTTTTGGAAAACTCAGGTGTTTGTTTTTGGGGAACAAAAGTGATTCCAGAAAGTTTGTTCAGTTTGTTGTAATCAATAGATTTCTGGTTTGGATTCTTTTGTTTCATTTTAGTTTGACTCTGTTCAGCAAGTTCTATCGTTTCCACATAATCACGAACAATAGGAGGATCATGCTTAGTAAACAAAACATTTCCATTATACAAAGTATTTTGTTCTTTCTGAGCTTTCTTGAGAATACAAGAAGTTTTGTTACCTAGAGCCACTTTGTTTTTTGTATGGTAAATCAGATCAGTTTGATTAGTAATCATATAAATTGTTTGAGCTGAATGACCCGTTTTAACCAACAAGTTTTCTAGTTTTTCGATCATATGTTCTGACTCTATGATTTCATCCAAAAGTTTATCTTCTTTCTTTGCAAAGTCCTTTTTCAACTCATCCCTTTCTTTTTCAAGATTGGTATAAGCTGATTTTTGTTTTGAAAGTTGGTTTGTTAAATCAGAAATTTCCTATTTTAAAGAGTTAATGGTTTTTGATGAACTAATGTGAAGATTATTAAATTTGTTTTGCAATTCCCAATCTTTAACAAGTAACTTCTTATAACCAGTTTCAAATTCTGACTCGCGTTTTGTATCAATATGAAAACTTTTTTCATTTTCCTTGTATCTCTCAAGCTCAGCGGTCAATTTCTCATTCGCGGCCTTAACTTCGCGATTGACCTTTTTCACTTTCTCAATTTCAATGCTACAATTATTCAATAATGATTCAAATAGAGCACGTGTTTCCTTATCATTCTCAGCATGCTGCGAAACTGAGCCTCCACTATGATTCATATCGGGAGTTGTCGAATCAATATTGCTACAACTCGGCGTGTACAGGTATGTATCATAAGTGGGTGCTGTAGTCTCAGAATGCTGTTCCTCATGAGGGGAAATATCAAATATATCATTATTGTCGCATGTATTATTGGATGGTACCTCAGATACTGCATTGGTGTCATAAACAGGAGGTGTGTCAGAATCTGTGTCATACTTAGCCTCTTGAAGATTTGCCATAAAGATGCAGTTCGCGTCGATATCCTCTCGATCTTCTATGTCATCCATAAGAGCCATAAAGTTATTTTCTTCTACATTCAACTGAAACCCTGCTTTCTCCTTTTGTGCCAACATCAATGCTTTCTGCAAATACTCTGGATCTTTTTTCTTCGGCTTAGTGGGACAGTTCCTTGCCATATGACCTACACCCTGACAGTTGAAACACTTTACTTGATTTCCCTGATTCACATTTCCATAATTTCCTACAACTGGAGCTGCAACATTTCCAATCTGATTACCCACTGTCTGATTCCTAACATTCTGACCCCTCTGATTTCCAACAAACTGACCTATCTAATTCTTTGCATACTCACACATCTGATTTCCTGCATACTGACCCAACTGATTCTGCATATTCTGATTACCCATGTGGAATCAAGTAGCATATCCTTGCTGATTCCCAATAACTCCAACCATTTGGCCGCCGTTACCAATATTGAAACTCGGCTGAGCGATCTGCCTGTTACGAGTGTTCGATGAAATCCTTTGGTTGTTGTTTGTTGGTGTAGAATAGCGTCCTTGGAATGCCTTTGTTAGAAAAGCAAATGCTTGTGTCAAAGAAGCAGTAGATTCATCATTTTCAGTGTGCTCTGGTTCTTGGAATTGTGGACATTATTGTTGTGGAATAACTTGTTGTTGTTGTTGTGGTTAGAATTGTTGTTGTGGGATTACAACAGTTTGTTGTTGTGGAATGTATTGTTGTTGCATGTAGTTGTGAGTGGAAGATGATGCTGGTTGATGTTGCGTGTTCACTGGTAAAGTTGTTGGTGTTTGAGCAATGAATGCGAGAAGATCATGCTTTATAGCTAGTAATTCGGCCCTTACTTCATTTACCTCTGCTTGATTCTGCTTCAGAAAGTCATACAATTGATCATAGGTAACTTCATGCTAGTTCTTTGTCTGATACACAATAGTGACGTATCTTCCCCATTCAGGTTGTAACTCATTCAGAAAATTGGTGTTGTTAGCAATGTTCGTCTGTGAGAGGTTGTGTCTGGATAAGTCATTCATGATCTTACAGAACTTGAGATAGTACGACTCTATGGATTCACCAGGAATTGAAGTAAACTTGCGTAGTTCCTTGAGCAATTGTGTTTCCATTTCCTGTTTCCCGATGTCTGTCCCGTAATTAACCTTTTGACTCTTTCCTAGACTGCATGAGCACTTCCTTCACTATCCACATTTGCATAAGTCGTTTCAGGTAGTCCAGGAACAACGAGATGAAACGCCTGATCATCAGCTGCAATTTGTTGTCTGTCTTCCTTAGTGTAGCCAGCCTCTGTCTGATCTCTGTAGTAAGGTTGTACTGGGGGGGGGGGTTCGATTAGGATCACCAGGGTCTAGTATTTGTCGTAGTTTAAAGGGTCCTTCAAAAATGGAATTGATAAGAAATTTTCCATTTGGCTTGCTGGTGAGGCGAAAAGTGTTACGCTTTTAGGGGGTCATTTAAGCCCTAATCCGTAATTATTTGATCAAATATTGCCTTAAATCATTCCTTTTGTCATTTTAGGTACTTTGGAGAAGAAATCTGGAAAAGGAAGCATTTTGGACGTTTTTGGAGCATAAAAGTGAAGAAAACAACAAAGTCTCAAAACCATGCTGGAAACAGTACCTGACGGCATCACTCTTTACGAGGTGACGACGTCACGCTTTGACAAAGAGGTGGATAATTTTACACGTGACGGGCCAGAAAGATTTTAAAGCATTTACACGTGACGGCATCACATGTTATTTCACCAAGGCCGTCACGTTATAAGTTAAAGAGAGACGGCCCAGAGAGTTTTAAGAGGGACGGCGTCAAGAGTGGATCTGAGCAATCCGAGAAGAGTTTTGGTGGCGAGGTGACGGCGTCACAAGCTAAAACGTGACACTGTCAAGTTGTAAAATCTATATATAGTTTTCTAATTTTCATTCATTAAGGGTGGAACTTTTGGGAGAACTTTAGGGATAAACCCTAGGTCGTGGTTTTCTGTATTTTCAGGGGTTTTTCACCCTTGAATCATTCATGTTCAATTAAAGATAAGTCTCCTTCCAAATCAATCAATATGTCTATGTGTTGCTTGATTATATCTTATGCTTGTCTTTACTTTAACATGCTTGGCTNTCATTCATTAAGGGTGGAACTTTTGGGAGAACTTTAGGGATAAACCCTAGGTCGTGGTTTTCTGTATTTTCAGGGGTTTTTCACCCTTGAATCATTCATGTTCAATTAAAGATAAGTCTCCTTCCAAATCAATCAATATGTCTATGTGTTGCTTGATTATATCTTATGCTTGTCTTTACTTTAACATGCTTGGCTAGGTTTCTCTTGTGTTTGCTTAGATCTAATGAAACCTAGCTATTGATTACTTGTTGTTGGTTTGTTATCAATTGTTGTGGGTGGGTGATGTCGATGTTAGGCTTAAGAAAACTGGCTAACCTCCTATACGGTAACTTGCTTGAACGTCTTAAGAAACATGAATCGGATGTGTACTACGATTATATGGTTGTATTTAATGCATAAGCAAATTCTAGTGATCCCATGTTAGGAGCTTTTAGTCGGCTCGAAAGATGTGTGAAGTAGGAGCTTATAGACTTAGGGAAGATCGTACACGGCCCTATGAATGGTTTAAAGGAATACAACCCGTCATCCACACAATTGTAACAAACCAATTAACCGGTAAAAGATAGCTAGGGAGTAAGGAAATCTAAGTAAACACACTTTTCTCGATATAAGTTTCACAACCACTTTACTTTTCTTGTTATTTTATTTTAATTGCATTAGTAGATATATTTGGGTTAGTTGACTAGCAACTAATTCCGCCCACTCTTCCAAATACCCGAGATTTTTACTTGCTTTCATAAAATATAAAAATACAAAAAGAATCATCCCTCAACCCTTAAACCTAAATTAGAGTAGTTTTCAATCCTAACGACACTATTCCCCGAGAGAACGATCAATCCCCCGGTACTTGCCACTTCACTATACTACATCGGTCAGGTACACTGTCTGGTGGGGGTTGTAAGCTTCAAGATCCCTTGAGAGGTAAAACCTATTGCGAAGGTTGCAAAACCCACGCATCAAGTTTTTGGCTCCGCTGCCGGGGAATAGTTATTGCTTAGGTTGAAAATTTTATTTTTACTTAGGTCTACTCACTAGACACCTTTCTAGTGAGATTTTTATTTTCATTTTTCTAGGTTTTCTTTAGTCTATCTTTTTCTTCGTGTCTTTGTTCGTAACCATTACCATCCGACATCATGGAAGGTGGTAATATCCTTGATCCCAACAACCCACCACAACAAAACATACCCCAACCAAACCCACCTCCTAGAGCCCGTACTTTAGGAGAATACTCC
>LBNU01006672.1:0-12583 GCA_014162995.1 Artemisia annua | reverse complement strand
GCATCTCAAGAAGCTCGTATAACTAAGTTTGAATCCGAATTTAATCAACAACAAACGGAGATGACCAACAAAATAGACAACTTATTGAAAGCCCTCAACAACCAAGCGTTGTCACCACCAAATAAGGACGCTACGAACACAAGTAGCGGACCCCAAATCAAGGACCCCTCCTCATCCAAACATGTCCACTTTGTTAACGTTTTCACTGTTAAGCCAATCGATAAAAATGAAGTAGATAGTGAACATAAGGATGAAATTAAGGAAGTTGAGGAGAGTAAGGAAAGGGAAATAGAAGAAGTAGATGATGGAGATGACTACTTCAATAGGGTACCCACTAAGGAAGAACGTGCATACCATAAGGATTTATTCGATGACCCCGAGACACCATACTTCCTAGGTAATCCAATTATTAAGATGGGTGATCCATCCAACATCAACATACCATGCAACATTGGGCATGTGCATGTGTGGAAAGCTTACATAGACCTTAAATCTTCCATAAACATCATGACTAGGATCCATTACAATTGGATAATGAAAAAGCAACTTGGACCTAGGATATGTCCCAACACGGGTTGGATGAGTAACTTTGTGGGGAGAGTAAGAGGATTGTGGGTGTATGTAGGAAACTTCACCTATGTCACCGACTTTGTGATCGTAGAAGATATTTGTCCGGTAGTAGATGCATGCTTGACTCAAGTAGTTTTTGGGAAGCCGTTTGTCGAAGCTTCTTAGATGAATTATGACCCATCTCTAGGGATAGTTAGATTCGAGGACGAGGCCGATGAGGTAGCCTACCAAATGCCATATAAGATAGAGCAATTCCGGCTTTTATCAAACATCGAGAAAGAGCATAAGCAAGCGGTCTACTATAGGAATGATGAGGATAGACATAGAGGAGTAGACTATGTTATGGGTAGAATATTTGGTTTTGTAGGACCGTAGAACAACCTTAAACACTAAAGAATATGGAGTAAATCTTGAGAGAGAAAGTAAGTATAGAGAGAGAGTGAGAGGAACTCTAGTGTGTGTAAAATAATAACCTTTGCATAACATGAGAACCAACCCACCTCTTTTGAGGTCTTACAAGACTATTTATACTTGTAGTCTAGGGCTACACATATCTTTATCATTATTACACTAATAGCCCTTAGACTTTAACAAACCATGAATACTTGAACTAAATAAGATGAAACATAATATTCTCAAGCAACCTATTACAAGACTTAATGACCGACACTTTTTATAAATAAAATATGATCCTAACAATCTCCCCCTAAGTGTTGGTCATTGAAGGTTACGCGACGTCATCATCTTTGTCATTCAACTTTAACATTCATAGCTTTGGACGTCTTTAAGGATCATTAGATTATTCATTGTTCTTTGTTCATCATGCTTTGTGATCTTTGATAAATGACTTTTCTTTATTCATTGTTGTTATGGTGGTGATTCGATGTCATCTGCCTTTCGTCACTCCTTTTGTCTCAGATGGATTACCGCCTTTCCAACATGCTCATACGTCTTTAGTCATTGTCATACATACATTTGTTGTTCCCGTTCTTTCACTTTGATCTTTGTCACTTAACTTTGTAGATTCTTTCACATAACATAGAATCTTTCTTTGACCTCTTCTATGCATCGATCTTTGGTGAGAACTTTCTTTGACTTTGAGATGTATGTATGAGCATGTGGAAACTGGTGTCAGGATGGTGGTTGTAGCTGCATAAAATTAGTTAGTAATAAAACAACCGGTACTTACATGTTCGGAATTAGAGATCATCAACAGCATAGTGTGAAGACTCCTTCTATTCCTTACCAAGGCTGTTCCTAATCGGATACCCTCGAAAGGGCTTACACTGACATACCAAAGTACACTAACGATTAGGTGAGTCACTGGAGATCACCCCACGACTGGAGACCGTTTGAAACCACCGCAAACACTAAGCGTAACCCACAAGAGATTACCGAAGTGACCTGCTATCAGGGCTGTTTGATGTTGACCCTGGCAGGAATTTCCGTTCAATCACTGAGAAATACATAAGTAAATCCTCTCATAAACGTTCTCGGCAGATTGCTAAGATCTGCGTAGGACTCGATAATTTACAATAGGTGTCCATTGATGTAGAATGACCAGTGTAGAAATATTAAGTGTTCCCAAGAGATCTTTTGATGAATCTCGAGGCTCTAGACTCAATAAGTGCACATTTAGTCGTCAGAGGCATGGAGCAGAGGGCCTCCTTTTCAATATCAACACATCTCGGAGTGAGAGGTTGATAGATTATGCAAGGTTCTCCGTGAGAATGAAACAAGTACCTTTTGAGAGATACCCGAGTGGCTAGAAGGTTTAGTGCATTGCGTCACTGGGTCCATGACGTCTTTATCTTCAATACCGATGTCACCTTAGTAACAACCAGTAGCATTTGAGTTGAACTCGGTGTCTGCCCTAAGGTTGAACATATGGAGGGCTATTTCTTTTTACCCTTTTCATTACTTTTCTTTTTAATTCTTCAACCCCTTCTTTCTCCTTTCATTCTTTACTCCTTTTTTCGAATCATACCTAAAGACTTCTAATTCTAATCTATTGGAATTGTCCTTGGGTAGATTCCTCTGGCTTTGGCGGATCATAGGACGGTTTTTCCTAACCTTAGTCACCTTATAACTTCATGACTATCCTATTGTTGCCATTAAACCAAACATTTGAAAATCTTCTTAAAGTGTTTATGATAAAGAAACTTTTTTGTTAACACTTTGAGAGTTTTGATTTCATTTGAAGGACTCCCCCTTCACATGTGCTCATGAATTATTTTGGAAATTTGCACATGCGAGAGGAGTTTGCACTTTTGAATTGATTCACTTTCAGTGAACAAGACCGATTCGAGACATGTTTACATCACTAGTTAGTCTAGCTTGAAATTATTACCCGGCCTGGTCAAGTCCAAAGAAAGTTTCTCGAATTGGTACATTCTAATTAGACAAGTCCTATTCGAGACATGTTTACATCACTGGTTAGACCAACTTGAAATTATTACCCGTCCAGGACAAGTCTTTTCGATTACTGACATTTAAATTTCGTCAATTCGAGGGTTATAACCGAGTCGAGTACTGACATTTAAGTCATTTTGAAAGTTATTTCTGAGTCGAGTACTGACATTTAAGTTATTTCGAAAGAGCTTGAGATTCTGCCACAATCTTTAAACAATTTTGATCACATATTAATCACGTCTTCTCCCCCTCAAAAATAGCATATCGTGATATTTTTGATATCAACTGATTAATAGAAAAAGCTTTTGGAGAGATAGACGGATTTGTTTTTGCATGAAATTGGAACATTTTTTATTTTTATACTCCCCCTTAAAGAAAGCATATTTTCAAACATAGAGTTTAAAATCAATTTTAAGGGTTTGGAGGGAGTTATCTTTTTGAAGTGCGAGTTATGTACTGAAACGTACACAAGTCATTTTTTTAAAACCAGTTTTTCTTGAAATCTTTTCGTTTGTTTATACTCGAAATTTTTGAAAGAATTTCGGTTTTGAACGTTCGAGTCCTGATCTGAAATAATCAGAAATCATCATTGAAGTCCGGGTTTCGTACTGAAGTATACGAAAGCCATCGTGAAGAAAAATTTGAGTAACGACATGTTTTAGAAAACATTTAGTGAATTCCCGCTCAAGCATATGTACATATCCGTGTCATTTTTGAATGACATTTCTAGAAACGTACATAATATTGATTATACGAGAGACATGTCTTGAGAAGAATATTTTTTTAGATTTTTGGATTATATATTGTTTTTTGATTTTTGAAAATTTTCTATTTTTGTATTTTGTTTTTGTTGGTTGTTCAAATTTTGTATTTTGTTTTTGTTTTATAAAAGAAATGGAAAATCAAAATAGAAGATTGAAAGAATAATTTTAAAGAATTTACAGAATTTGAACCCTCTGATGAACTGGGTTTCGAGATAGTTGAAGCACCTGCAACCAAAGACGAAGAGGTTTCACACATAACAGTGTTAGAAGTACATGTTTCCTATTGAGGGTGTTCGCTATTAACGTTTGTAGTGGTTTCTACTTCCTTATCCTGAAGATTTACACTATTACTTGTCTTGGTGCAACTATCAAAAATCTTTCCTATTGGAATCCATCTAAGACCAACTGTTTTAAAAACTTTTCCCATAGGAATCCACCTAAGGTAAGATCTAGGCGTAGTTTTCTTATCAGATGCAGCGGAAGTCTTAGTTTTTGAAAAAACTACATCCTGTAGATGTCCACCAATTAGGTTTCTTATCTTTTATCTTGTTCTCAATGGGGGTGTCTTATTGGATTGTGTCCTGACACTTGATTTTCCTTTCTTGAGAAATTGTGCAATACATGCATCATGATTAGCTGAAAAGACACATTTTTGACATGTAGGACAGACAAATTCAACATTTTTGTTTAAAACAATAACTTTAACTTTGTCACTACAGTCATTTGGAAATTACTTTTTGTTCGAAAAAGACTCAAAATTTCTAGTGTTGTTTTCTACGTGCATAGCATTTTCTTTTTCGCAACTACTCTTAGATGTAGGCCAATCCCTAGTCTTTTGTTGATTGTTCATAGGTAATGGTTTACTACTACTAGCAGTGCTTTGAAATCTTGTAGAATTCATCACACTAGGTTTTGTACCTAAAATTCTTTCTTTTCGAATCTGTGCCTTTTTCCAAGCTTCTTCTAGATGTTTATTGTGGACCATATCATTGAACCAACAGATTCCTTAATGGTTTTTGGGGTCACATGCGGTGTACTATGCCTAGAAGGGCCAGAACTAAGCACATTTGTGTTTCGTTCAAGAACGTTTGCATATTCAACAATCTTTTCAATTTCATTTTGCTTGGGCAAAAGTTGTGGAGTGACTGGTTTTGTCAAATCCTTTTTCTCATCGACTTTTGGAGCAAACCGGGAAATTGACATTTTTAGTTTTTCAACCTTTTTTGAAGCATTTGGTTTCTCCGAAGTCGATGGTTTTGCAAACTTAGTATCCACACCCTTCCCTTTTTGACTTTCTAGTTGAGCCCTCAAAAGATCATTTTGCTCTTTCATGTTCTTGAAGGCACGCTCATATGACAATTTGTCATACTTGCATTCTTCGTTTTTCCGAATCAAGTTGTTTAAAATATGACACAATAAGAGCATTTTCATATTTTGAAACAATTACGGAGGTCTCAGCTCGGAGTCTTTCATCGTCTTCAACAGAATATGTTTGTAGAATAATAGACATAATATCAGTAGAAAGAACTGCTTCGAAGAGAGAATCATTTAACCTTTCAAAAACATTTATGTTTTCACGAGTTCATTAGCTTCCTTTACCAGGAATTTGTGGTCCTTGATAAAGTCCGCCGTTTCTTTTAAGAAAGCTTGTTCAAAATGAATTAATCTCGCACTGATGTTATTCAGTGGAATAGTAATTTCGGTTTCAAACACTTTTTTCAGTTCCTTATGAAAACTAGAATGCCAGTTGTTAATACTGATTGTAGTTTTAGACATAACAATCTGTTGAAGTGTTTCAATTCTCTTTTTAACATCATCAAGAATGTCTCTAGCCTCACTTGTATTAAAAGGATTGGTCGACGACATTTGTTCCATGTTTGAAAGAGTTTTAGAGACAACTTGTGGTTTTGAAAACATTTTCTTAACAACTGATTTTTTGGAAACATTTAGTGTTTGTTTTTGAGGGACAAAAGTGATTCCATTAAGTTTGTTCCATTTGTTGTAATTAATTGGTTTCAAATCCGGATTCTTTTGTTTCATTTTCGTTACGCTCTCTTCAGCAAGTTCTATCGTTTCCTCATAATCCCTAACAACGGGAGGATCATGTTTTTCATATATCACATTGCCATTGTACAAAACATTCTGTTTTTTCTGAGCTTTCTTGAGATTATAAGCGTTTTCACAACCGAGAGCCATTTTCTTCATTGTATGTAAAAACGGGTTTGGATCTTTAATGAGCATATGAATGGTTTGAGCGGAATGACCCATTTTCACAAGCAAATCTTCCAACCTTTTTGATTGTTTCTTGTTTCTCAACAATTTCATCAAGAAGATCGTTTTCTCATTTTGAAAAATCTGCTTTCAACTATTTCTTTTCCTTTTCAAGATCAGAACAAGTTGATTTTTGTTCAGAAAGTTGGTTTTGCAAATCAGAAATTTCCGTGTTTAAGGATTTTATTTTCATGTGTGAATTAACATCAAGTGTATTAAACTTGATTTGCAATAGTTTTTCCCTTCAAACGGAATTTTGATAACCAGTTTCTAGTTCTGACAGTTGTTTGTTATGAAACTCAAAAGCTTTTTCGTTTTCCTTATACCTCTCAAGCTCATCGGTCAATTTCTCATTCGCGACCTTAACTTGTTCAATAATGAATCAAATAAAGCACGTGTTTCCTCATCATTCTCAGCATGCTGGGAAACTGAGCCTCCACTTTGATTCATATTGGGAGTTGCCAAAAAAATATTGCTACTACTCGGCGTGTCCAGGTATGTATCATAAGTGGGTGCTGGAGTCTCAGAATGCTGTTCCTCATGAGGGGACATATCATTATTGTTGTAAGTATTGTTTAATGGTATCTCAGATACTGCATTGGTGTCATAGACAGGAGGTGCATCAGCATCTGTGTCGTACTTAGTCTCCTGAAGATTTGCCATAAATATCCAGTTTGCATCGATATCCTCTTGATCTTCTATGTCATCCATTGAGCCATAAAGTCATTTTCCTCGGCATTCAACTGAAATCCTGCTTTCTCCTTCTGAGCCAACATTAATGCTTTCTGCAAATAATCTGGATCTTTCTTTTTCGGCTTAGTAGGACAGTTCCTCGCCATATGACCTACACCCTGACAGTTGAAACACTTAACCAAATTTCCCTAATTCACATTCACATTTCCATAATTCCCACCAGCTGGAGCTGCAATATTTCCAACCTGATTACCCATTGCCTGATTACCAACATTCTGACCCCGCTGATTTCCAACAAACTGACCCACCTGATTCCTTGCATACTGACCCATCTGATTCTTCCTATTCTGATTGCCCATGTGAAATCCAGTAGCATATCCTTGCTGATTCCCTATAACTCCAACCATTTGTCCTCCGTTACCCGTATGGAAACTCGGCTGAGCGATCTGCCTGTTGCGAGTGTTCGATGAAATCCTTTGGTTGTTGTTTGTTGGTGTGGAATAACGTCCTTGGAATGCCTTTGATAGCAAGACAAATTCTTGTGTCAATACAGCAGTTGATTCATCATTGTCAGTGAACTCTGGTTCTTGGAATTGTGGATATTGTTGTTGTTGTGGAATGACTTGTTGCTGTTGTGGGTAAAAGTGTTGTTGGTAGACAGGTGTTGGTTGTGGAATGTATGATTGTTGCATGTTGTTGTTAGTGGAAGATGATGATGATGATTGATGTGGTGTGTTCACTGGTAGAGGTGTTGGTGTAGTAGCAATTAATGCGATAGGATCATGATTCTTTGCCAATCGTTCTTTCCTTACTTCATTAGCCTCAGCTTGGTTTTGTTTCAGAAAATCATAGAGTTGTTCATAATTCACCTGATGTAAATCCTTAGTTTGATTGACAATTGTGACATATCGTCCCCATTCTACTGGAAGGTTGTTGATGAACTTGATCTTTGTTGCAATTGTTCTAGGTGACAACTTATTTCTGATTAACTCATTCATCAAAGTACAGATTCTTGTGTAGTAGGATTCAATCTGTTCACCTTCAGTGGATTTAAAGTTCTCCCATTCAGTCAGAAGCTTGTTCTCAATATCTTGTTGCCCAATTTTTGTTCCATGACATAGTCTTCTAACTCGTTCCCACATATCATAAGCAGTTTCACAGCTATCGACCGCAGCAAAGATCTCTCGTGGTAATCCTAGTTGGATTAGGAGCATTGCCATATCATCAGTATCGATCTGCTTCTTGTCTTCATCTGTGTACTCTGCTTGTGTTTGTTCACGAAAGAATGGTAGAGTAGGAGGTGTTGTATTCGGATTTCCTTCATCTTGAACTTGTCTTGGCTTAAATGGACCCTCTTGAATGGAGTTGATCATAAGCTTACCATCAGTCTTGGTTTTGATGTAACGAAGCATGCGGCTTGTCCATGGAAGATATCCACCTTTTTCAAGCATAGGAGGACGGTTTTCGGCACCGGCGGCATGAATATCTTGTTGAGTTGGATCTTTTGAAAGCTAATAAAGGTTGTTGTTGTAGATTAGATTGTTGTGGTGAAGTTTGAAAAACGTTCGTGGATGTTGCTTACTCGGGAAAGTTACAGAAGCCTTACTCGATATAGGTCTTTAATTCAACTCCTTATTCGATATAAAGTATGGTTACTCGGTAAGGTTTTAGGGTTTGGTTACTCGATATAAAGTAAAGTATTGTTACTCGGTATATATCCTTACTCGATATAAAGAGGCCTTACTCGATAACCTAAAATAAATTAGGTAGAGTTTTCCCTTACTCGATGGAAGTAACGAAACCTTACTCGATATACGATAAGGTGAGGTGCCTTACTCGGCAAAGGATGACGTTACTCGATAAAAAGCTCACTTACTCGATGACCAGGCACCTTACTCGATAGAACTTAGTCCTAACTCGATACAATGCATCACTTACTCGATATTAGGAAGCTCTTACTCGATAAACTCAAGCCCTAACTCGATATCCCGAATAAAACGCTTAACCTTACTCGAAAACTGCTTCCTTACTCGATAAATAACGTAGTAACAGCCCAAAAACACGAGTTTTTCACCAAAAAACGATCTAAACTAACCAAAAATTATCCCTAGGCGAATGATACCACTTGTAGGACCGTAGAACAACCTTAAACACTAAAGAATATGGCGTAAATCTAGAGAGAGAAAGTAAGTATAGAGAGAGAGAGTGGGAGGAACTCTAGTGTGTGTAAAATAATAACCTTTGCATAACATGAGAACCAACCCACTTCTTTTGAGGTCTTACAAGACTATTTATACTTGTAGTCTAGGGCTACACATATCTTTATCATTATTACACTAATAGCCCTTAGACTTTAACAAACCATGAATACTTGAATTAAATAAGATGAAACACAATATTCTCAAGCAACCTATTACAAGACTTAATGACCGACACTTTTTATAAATAAAATACGATCCTAACAGGTTTCTACAAAGAATGCTTGCAACTAGGTCCAGAATATAAGACTAAGCCAGAGGATGACCTAGAAACCGTGACCAACGATGGAGTCACGTAATAGGAGTGACTTTGAGTCTAGCTACAAGACTCGTTAATAAAGAAAAGCGCTTCTTGGGAGGCAACCCAAGCTTTATTTGCTTTGTTTGTTTGTTTGTTTGATTTTATTTGTTTCCGTATGTATGTTTTATTTTTATTACTAACAATTCATGTCTCAAATTACATTGTGAAAATGCTTTATTTTGTTTTTAACTTCGTCTTAACTACATATAAAGGTATTTTGCAAAAAGATAAGTGTAAGGGAAATCTAAATTTATTTATAAGAACGAATTGGACAAGAATTGTAGCAATATAAAATGAACATACATATTAGTATTTGTTTGAGACAAATGCTTGTATCGAGTCATAATGAAATTTTGCAGGATTCTAGGAATTAAGGTATTTGTTATTCCAGAAATTTTCCAGAAACTAAATATAAGAATTCTGTCAGATCAATTCTGACGGCGTCAGGCTTTAAAACCTGACGGCGTCAGGTACTGATTCCAGAAAAAGTTTTTAAAATTTAGTTTTTCTGCCGGATTATAAAAATTACTGCATCCTTAATTCCAGGAATCTGCAAAACTTTCATTCCACAAGCATTATATCCCTATATATAGATTTTGCCGCCGATTTTATGCAAGGTTTGCCTAGATTGTTTTCTCAGGTTTAACAGGTTACATTGGACAAGAAGATGAACATGGAATCAAGTTCATGACATCAAGTTTTTGGCGTCGCTTTGATCTTGAAGATATTACATCATCTTTGAATAAGATCTAACCATGTTACCACACGATCAACATCAAACAAATCAGGGGAGTATTTGTTTCATTCTTTCATTTTCTTTACTTTTACATCTTTTATGTGAACATTGGGGACAATGTTCAAAAAAGTGTTAGAACCACACAAAAAAAATAAAAAAATAAAATAAAATAAAATAAAAAAGTAATTTTTTGAAAAATAACGAGTAGAAAGCCTTAAAAAACGATACAAACAAACTTGCAACACTCCTAAATCTTTGTTTGGCGATTGATAACTTTATCACATAATATAGCACAAAGATGGTGACTTGATGTATGAATATGGCGTATGAATGGAGAGATAAGAGATGAAAATATGGAACTTTATTATAGCAAAACACACACAATACACACTCAAGCACACACCTCAAATGAGGCTTTGAGGTGTTTAAATAGTCACATACATATTGCCCTAAAAGGTTTTCTATGGGCTTGAGCATGGACTTGGTTTACATAGAAATATAAAAGGCTTACTAGCTTAACTCTTAACATATTTGATTTACCAAGTCCATAGCCCAATATCTATTTAATACTTATACATTCTATGACACGTTACAAATATCCTAGACATAGAATGACCGCCACTTTTCTTTAATTCTAACAAAAAATCAATTAAATCATAATTATATTGATTTTAGATTATGAAACTTTTATTTATCTTTTATATTGATAATTTTCATATTATTCATACATACTTTTTGGTCTCGAACGACAAAAGAACGTGATGATGCAATTACAAAAGTTTGGATATAAATATGAAAGAAATATTGCTCATATATATTTATTTGTTCATATGCATTTTTGACCTCGATTGATGAGAGAACATGTTGATTTTTGTTTATATATATGACAATTTAAATGTTTGTGAAGGATATTGATGTAATTTTAAAAGTGTGAGAATGATATTGACGTAATTAAAAAAGTTGGGGAAGGATATTAATGTAATTATAAAAGTTTATGAAGGATATAACAACGTAATTACAAAATTGAGAAGGATATTGATGTAATATTCAACTTTTGTAAGGACATAGATGTAAATGCCCCGAATAGGTAGTAATATTGCACCTGTGTACAGGGTCCATGCCTCAACCATGCTTGTAGTTTTCATTCGTTCCTTTTTCAATAAGCCGAAACTTGTTTCTCAATCTTATGTTAATGAATTGACTTGTTCAATATCGATAAACTAATATAATTGGCTTTAATGAGTTCCAGCATCTCAATATACATGCCTGGAAGCATGTTGAGAAAAGTGGCCGGATTGAAGCAAACCCGCGACTAAAATATGAAATACTATAAAAGATGACACACGGATTTAACGTGAAAACCCTAAATAGGGTAAAAATCACGGCTAAGGAAAGATACTTTTAGCTATGTAGAAATTAGGAATTACACATTCTCTCTAATCACAAGGATAAACACTTCTATATCTCTTGTAATTTAGGAGATATTACGAACTCTCTAATTAACTCACAAAACTCACAAGAACACTTCTAAGAGAACTTTGTATGTGTTTGTGGAATGGGATGAAGAATGAGGCAAACTCCATTGCCTTTTATAAGCAAGTTTCTTGAACTAGCTATGACATCATTCATGACAATGTATCTACATTTAACAATCTCCCACTTGAAGATTAGACTGAAGCTCAATCGATTTTCACACCGTTATCCTTCCTTGCACTTTCATGTTGCTTACGTTTTTGCTAGGCCGCATGAGACGGAACTGACGGGTTGAGTAATGAGACGAAACTGGCAAGGTTGGGTTACCAGTAAACATCGAGTTTTCAATTTTAAAATATTATTCTCTTGGTTGTGTGTAATAAGAAAAACTATGCTATAGTAATCATGTAAGCTTTTTAATAACACAATTTACGATAGAACCACTCCCGCTTAGTGGCAGAACAAGGCTTGTGACTATCATCATCAAACCAGCTTAGTGTCAAACGGCATGTGATTATCATCACCAAAGTGTGATATGTCTCAAGTTCATGAGTTTCTGCTAGTTGCAAACAATCATGAAGTGGTCACGCTAACCTCTTGAACAGACAGAGCTTTACCCGATTTGAATTTGTGTGGCGGTGAGTTCAAATCGTGTAGATTAGTCGGCCAAAATAGCGTAAAAAAAATCTAATTGATAAATGACTTCTAATCTGTGTGACTCATTTTCCTTCTTTGAGTAATTTTACTTAGACATGTTTGATATTAAAGGGTGTATATATCAAACTATCTTAGCGATCATTTAAGCTTCTTTAGCATAGAGTCAAACATTTTCACTTCTATCTTAACAATTAGAGACTTTTCTAATAAGTGCCTAGAGGTGCACAAAAATAGAAGTTGGACCGAGCCTTAGAGAAACCCATTGAAAAAATGGTTGAAAATACCTGGGCTCAATAAAGTTCGGGCATGGCTTAGATCGGACCATGACTGTAAATTCAAAAATAATTGATATAGTTTAACATCTAGAAAAACAAAATCAATAACAACAACAATACGCAATATAGAAAGGTAAGATGTAGACAGTCACAAGACTCACACCTTTACCTGA
>LBNU01006669.1:170741-213897 GCA_014162995.1 Artemisia annua | reverse complement strand
ATATATATATTATTTGCTTAAACCATCCATCCACCAAGTAATGCAGCCATATACTAATAATCACTATTATTCATAATACAAGTGAAGCTTGAGCTGTTGAGCTTCATCTTGAAAAACTATTCTTTCAAGAACAAGTTCAACAACCAATATATGTATTAGGTACCTGCATTACTTTATTGGTAGATGGTTTAACTTCATAATTTATATTTGAATTTAGAAAATGGCCTTTAACACTACTAAAGTTATTTCTTTTTTTAATCCATTCTGATTTACAAGCTTAAGCCATTTATCTACGAAGTAATGCGTGTAATGATCCATTTTTATTTTTTGTGTTTTTTTGTTTTTTTTATAAATATTATTACACAAACAACTTTTTGCAGGCCTGTAACCTTCAAAAAAATAAAAAAATAAAAATTAAAATAAAAAAAATCATAGAGATGCCTTCTCAAGCGTTTTTGCTTGCAACACAAAAAATCATAAAGATACCTTCTTAAGCGTTCTTGCAAAAATTTTTAGAATTATAATTATTATGATGTCAACAAACAATATTATGTATATAATTTTGTCTTTATCTCTGTTGATCCTTACAAATGCTCACACATACATGCTGTCATATTTGGGATTTGATTATGGGATTTTTTGGGTTTAATTATTCATACAAAAATCATAAATTAGAATTTGAATTCCGTACCCCCCCCCCTATGCTGGTACGAGGTAATATATGACGCAATACAACTTACTAACTCCATTTTTCGATTATAATAAAAGGCATTGTTCTTCATCACGTTTAGAGCACTCGGTAAGGTGACGGTGAGTTATCCCATAACTCTGTGCCACGTCAGCGTTAAGGTGTTAACTTGGTGCGTTAACTCTAGGGGGACGGTATGGTAACTCACCTGAGTTATGCCGTAACTCACCAAAAAAAACTGAGTTATCCCATAACTCGGGGGTGGTATAATAACTCAATTGAGTTATGCCATAACTCACCCCCTTAACGCTGCGTTAAGCTTATGACTCGGCACGTTAACGTGCAAATAACTCACCTCCTCGGTACAATAACTCACCCCTTAACTCACCTGTGTTAAGTTATAACTCGGGTGTAAAAGGCACCTTACCGAGTGCTCTTAAANTTTAGGGTCAGCTTGGTTTAAAGTGGGGAAAGGGAAAGGAAAGCAAAGGAATGAGTGAGGTGGGTAATCAATCCCTTAACCCCCAATTTACTCTATAATGATTGATTACCCACTACGGAGCAATCATTACCTTTACCCCTTACTAACCAAGCACAAACAATGAGAGATGTGGGTCCTTAATCAATCCTTTACCCATTCCCCGCCCCTTTAACCCCTCACCAAGCACTCCCTTAATATGAAAATAGTAAAAGTGGGCTTGGAAATAGTAAACTCATTAAATGCATATATTTTTATGAGAGCATCCGCAATGCGGTGCTTGATCAAAAACTTTTTAATGTTTGGAAGAGTTTTTTACCATTGAGGAGAATGACTTTTTAAAGCACTTGGAATAATGACTTGGTTGGTGCCAAGTGGTTTGAAAGATGACTTTTTACTCATGGATATTATTATTATATTCATAAGTCGATAGTGATTCTTGTTTCTAAATAATTTTTATGGAAAAACTATTGCAAAAGCTTTCTATATTAGAGCAACTGGTTTTTGATGGGTTGGAGTTAATGGAAAAAATGACATGACAACTTTAACATTTATTGTTTTAAATGTATCAAATCTTCTGTGACTTGATGCATTGCTCATGCTCTGAAACAACTATGTCGATTTATTACTGACAAAGTTCATTAAATGCAAATATTCGTTTGGAGCGCATATGAAATATCATTAACATTTAATAGAAACGCGATTAGTTCATTTTGGTAAAACGCTAAAAAGGAGTCCGTTTTGGTAAATGGGGTATGTAACCGGTTCATTTTGGTAATTTGGTTAAAAGAAAAACCACTTTTATCCTTTTTTAAAAAATTAAATATCTCACAAACTGTTAATTGTTAAGCGAAAAGAATTATACCATCACGACGAGAATTAAATCATCTTTCTATAGAGGGGTACTTTTATATACTTTCGACGAACCTTTTATTCGACTTTTTTTTGTAGTGCTGAAAGTTACGTTTGGAAAAATGACATGTGTTTTTATGAAATAACACGTGATTCTAATATACAAATCACATGTAGGGGCGTCAATCGGGTTATCGGGTCGGGTTTGGGCCTTATCGGGTCGGGTCTATCGGGTTTTTAAAAAAATAAAAACTAACACGCAACCCGACCCGATAAGCTATCGGGTTGCGGGTTATCGGGTTGGGTCTGTCGGGTTATCGGGTTACATGCTAATCTCATATCACAAATTGCTTCACTTATTAAAATACTACTAAATATGAAATTAATTTAAAAAGAGGACCAACAAAACATTTGTATTTCCTTGAGCCTAATATATAACGAATAAACAAGCACAGTTCAAAGTGTATTACAATTTACAAGTAGCCATTTGGCCTAAACTCTTTTGGTCAAAACTCTTTTGGTCAGTAGTTATGCCATTTTTCCCTATTGTAGCACCAAGTTATATTAGACCCGTCGGAGTTAATATACAAACCAAATTGGTCCAGTTTAAGCAAATGGATAGGCCATTTATGTAACCTACTTAAATATTATATCTAGATAAAACACAAGAAAGCCAAAACATTTTGTCAATACTAGTTAAGAGATAAAAAACCCAATGCCTAACAAAATAGTTTGTGAAGATGTCATAGATCCCCTATTCGACAGAATTACCTATACTGAATTACTGCCTTCATCAGGCACAAATATTAACTAAACTAGTAAACAAAGTGTAAGAAAAAGGAATGTTCTAATACAAACAGTTAAACATTAGAACTCTATATCCTTTAGGAATTGGTTAATGTATAAAGTTAACATGGGGTGTTCTCCACGCAGCTAAGAGCACCAGAAAAGCAAGTAAGAGTGGTCACATATGATCCAGGCTTTGGTTTAACTTTTGTAATGTCAAAATTGAGTCCAGATTCTCCAGATGGCACCAGGTTTAAAGATGCAGATTATAAATTTGTTCACGAATTGTGACTTTTTTTCTATAATAAACGGGCATTAGTTTAAAAATTACAGATTTGCTAATGGGTCATTGTTAGCTTATCGGGTCAACCCGACAACCCGATAATGAACCAACTAAAACCCTAACCCGACCCTATTAGGCTATCGGGTTGGACCCGAATCAACCCGACCCTATAAGCCCTTATCGGGTTCGAGTCGGGTTTGGATCGGGTCAACCCATTTGACACCCCTAATCACATGTGATTTGCGTAATCACATGTGATTTACAAATCACATGTGATTTTTATTAAAAAAAACTTGAAAAAAAGTTCGTCGAAAGTATATCGAAGGTGCTCGTCTACTTAAAGATAATAAAATTCTTGTTGCGATAGTGTATTTTTTGTCGTTTAACGATTTACAATTTACAAGATATTTTATTTAAAAAAAAAGGTGAAAAATGGTTTATTTTAATTTTGATAAAAAAATAGATGGCAAAAATTGGTTGATTGAGTATGAGCCTGTTTGGCAACAACTTTTAAAAGCTTTTTGTGAGATGTTAGCTTTTTATTTTGAGAAAAAAAAGCTCTTGGTAAAAAAAAAGTCCCGTGTGATTAGGATAGTTTGGAGCTTCTAATATATTTAAAAAAGCTCGAAAATGAAACGTTCATAAGACCAACATTTTAAAATTTGTGGAGCTATTTGAATGGTAATTTACATTTGTACCCTTAACTCTAAACTTTCAACTTTTTTTGCCAAATAGAAAAATTGTAATTTATTTTTTATTTTTTATTTTTTTAACTTTAATCATACTATCTTATAAAGCATTTAGGCCTTCTAAAAAAAGAAATACTTAAAATTAAGCATTACAAGTTCTTAAGCTAAAAGTGCAACTAATTAAAACACATTTTCTAACATTAAATGCAATTACAAGTTCTTAAGCTTAAAATACAACTAATTAAAACACATTTTCTAACATTAAATACAATCTTTAAATAGAAATACTTAGAATTCAACATTGCAAATTCTTAAGCTAAAAGTACAACTAATTAAAACATATTTACTAACATTAATTAACTGGTTAAAAAATATAATTAATGCAGTTATTAAAACAACCCTTACATAAAAAAAAACAAATTATTAAGCATATTGTATAACCAACTTAAACACAACTCCTGCATTAAATGTCACTAATACAAATAATAGAGCATATTATACAAATATTCAAGCCCGAACGGGCAACGGGCCAAATGGGCTCGAGCCTGAATAGGCACGGGCTGCTCGAGCCCGAACAAGCATGGGCCAACGGGCTCGCGCCCGAACGGTTTACAACTCCTAGCTATCACTTTTGCCTTTTGATATCGTTAACATTTATTTTAGGGTACCCGCCGCTGCAACGCGCGGGTACCCTACTATTCATCACAACCGTCAACATTCTTTTCGTTTTAAGTTTTAACTGAATAACATTAGTTCTGTTCAATGACTTCAAACAATTAATAAAGTTATACTCCTTAGATAATTACTAGTATTATCAAAAATATTATAAAAACGTAATATTTCAAAATATTAGTGTAAGCTTACTCTTTCAAAAGAAATTATATTAGTAACAAAAAATTTAAGGCTTGCAAGATCGTAAAAATAATATTAATGTAATTTTGGTAAAGATATTTTATATTTGCTTTTAAGGCAAAAGTTAAATGTAGATCTCATATTTATCATAGATTCAATAGATCAATTATGGCCATTCATTTTTTTGATCAAAATAAAAAATAAATTTTCACTCTTTTTTCAAAAATTAAATATCTCGCAAATCATTAATTGTTACGCAAAAAAATAATGCCATTGTGACGAGAACTGAATTATATTTCTATAGATATGTACTTCTATATAACTTTATTTTTTTTATTATTTTTTTTCCCAAAATTTTCGCCCAGAAAAATCACACGTAATTTGTAAAAATCACATATAATTTCTACAAATCACATGTGGTTTTTACAAATCACATATGATTTTTTTGGGCAAAAATTTTGAAAAATAAAAAGTTCGTCGAAAGTATAGAGAAGTGCATATCTATAGACATAAAATTTAATTCTCGTCGCAATGGTGTATTTTATGTAACTTGAAAATTTACCGTTTGCAAGATATGTTATTTTAAAAAAAAGATAAAAAACGGTTTTATTAATTTAGATAAAAAAAATGGATGGCTAAGATTGGTTATTTAGATCTATGACAAATATGAGATCTGTATTGATCTCAACTCTTGTGTTTAATTAAATATTTGTGTCATTTTATGTCATTTTACATTTTATAATTTTAGCTACATCTATCTTACCAAACACTTTTATAAAACAAACAACTATGACTTGCAACCAACAGTTATCAGCTTACATCTAGCAGTTAACAGCTTGCAGTTTTCAGCTTACCGTTATCGGCTCACAGCTAGTTTTACCAAACATACCCATATGAGGTATATAATGAGCTCAAAGTTTTGTGCACTTTGTTAGTGACTTGTCTTTTTATTCACATAAGTTACCAAATAAGATTTTGGTCTTAAACTAACCTAATAAAAATTGTACATTACGTTTATATGTAAAAAAAAAATAAAAAGAAAAAAGAAAAAAGACGTCATCTTGTGGTGTTACTATTTTGTTTAAGCAAAGGCGTGGTTTGATATTCGTAGTAGGGGTGAGCAGGAACCGCACCGCAAACCGCAAAAAAATCGCAAAACCCACACCGCAAAAATTGAAACCGCAACAGAAACCGCGGTGCGGTTCTTGAAAATAAAAAAACCGCATTTTGCGGTGCGGTTTCGGTTTTCACTCAAAACCGCACCGCAAAGTCATATTCAAATGTATATACTTTTTTTCTAAATAAAACAACTAAATTTCATAATTTTTGTATGATAAAATGTTTAAAATTCTTCACCCCAATTGACTTTACTATTGTATAGATTTATAATCAGGGTCGTCTCATTGATTTGGGGGGCCCGGTTCGAAATCACAAATGAGGCCCCCATAATCCAAGTCTTTCACTCTTTTTTTATGTGGCCCAAAGTTTGTCGTTTACGTTTTGTATGTGGTCCGGTTCAGCTTTGATACTATATTTAACAAAGACACTAAAAATTCAAAACTTTTATATGTAAAACTATAAATATTAATGGATGTATACTAAATTGGTGGCCCCTTACAAAGGGGGTCCGGTGCGGTTGCAACACTTGCACATGCTAATCGCCGCCACTGTTTATAATTTCATACAAAATACACAACATTTTGTATATATGTTTCAACCTTTCATATAATCTTATGATATATTTATTCTATAATAAATATATAAAAAAATATAATTTGAGAAAAAAACTTTAAAAACCGCAAAACCGCGAACCCGCAAACCCGCAAAACCGCGCGGTTGCGGATTCTCACTTTCTAAAAACCGCAATTGCGGATGCGATTTGATTTTTACCAAAACCCGCACCAACCCGTACGATGCTCGCCCCTAATTCGTAGACGTATTTAGTTCCCGCCCAGCCCATGGTTGAAATTGGATTCAAAAACCCATTTCGTTTCTGACACAACCCTGTTCATCTCTCTCTTAAGATTAACTAAACCTTTTTTCTAATTTAAATCACAAATGAGTTCCCGTTCAGGTAAACAAATCCCCCTAATTTTTATTTTTTTAATTCTCATCTTGCCATCTAACTACTAACTAATTTTATCATTCTTTTCATTTATTGTAGGTTATAATAATAATAATAATAAGAAGAATGGAGATGTTGATCTGTGGTCAGAAATCATAGCAACTGATTCATCATCATCTGTTGCTGCTGATAAAACCAGCGCCGTTGTTTACAGACGCAAAAGCGACAAAGATTCATCATCCACCACGTTTGTCATTTTTCTTATTTAATACCACTTTCTACTTGCTTTTGAATTGCTCGTTTCGGTTTATAACATAAAAAAAAAACAAATTATTAAGCATATTGTATAACCAACTTAAACACAACTCCTGCATTAAATGTCACTAATACAAATAATAGAGCATATTATACAAATATTCAAGCCCGAACGGGCAACGGGCCAAATGGGCTCGAGCCTGAACAGGCACGGGCTGCTCGAGCCCGAACAAGCATGGGCCAACGGGCTCGCGCCCGAACGGTTTACAACTCCTAGCTATCACTTTTGCCTTTTGATATCGTTAACATTTATTTTAGGGTACCCGCCGCTGCAACGCATCACAACCGTCAACATTCTTTTCGTTTTAAGTTTTAACTGAATAACATTAGTTCTGTTCTTCAAACAATTAATAAAGTTATACTCCTTAGATAATTACTAGTATTATCAAAAATATTATAAAAACGTAATATTTCAAAATATTAGTGTAAGCTTACTCTTTCAAAAGAAATTATATTAGTAACAAAACATTTAAGGCTTGCAAGATCGTAAAAATAATATTAATGTAATTTTGGTATAGATATTTTATATTTGCTTTTAAGGCAAAAGTTAAATGTAGATCTCATATTTATCATAGATTCAATAGATCAATTATGGCCATTCATTTTTTTTTATCAAAATAAAAAATAAAAAATAAATTTTCACTCTTTTTTTAAAAATTAAATATCTCGCAAATCATTAATTGTTACGCAAAAAAATAATGCCATTGTGACGAGAACTGAATTATATTTCTATAGATATGTACTTCTATATAACTTTATTTTTTTTATTATTTTTTTCCCAAAATTTTCGCCCAGAAAAATCACACGTAATTTGTAAAAATCACATATAATTTCTACAAATCACATGTGGTTTTTACAAATCACATATGATTTTTTTGGGCAAAAATTTTGAAAAATAAAAAGTTCGTCGAAAGTATAGAGAAGTGCATATCTATAGACATAAAATTTAATTCTCGTCGCAATGGTGTATTTTATGTAACTTGAAAATTTACCGTTTGCAAGATATGTTATTTTAAAAAAAAGATAAAAAACGGTTTTATTAATTTAGATAAAAAAATGGATGGCTAAGATTGGTTATTTAGATCTATGACAAATATGAGATCTGTATTGATCTCAACTCTTGTGTTTAATTAAATATTTGTGTCCTTTTATGTCATTTTACATTTTATAATTTTAGCTACATCTATCTTACCAAACACTTTTATAAAACAAACAACTATGACTTGCAACCAACAGTTATCAGCTTACATCTAGCAGTTAACAGCTTGCAGTTTTCAGCTTACCGTTATCGGCTCACAGCTAGTTTTACCAAACATACAATGAGCTCAAAGTTTTGTGCACTTTGTTAGTGACTTGTCTTTTTATTCACATAAGTTACCAAATAAGATTTTGGTCTTAAACTAACCTAATAAAAATTGTACATTACGTTTATATGTAAAAAAAAAAAGAAAAAAGACGTCATCTTGTGGTGTTACTATTTTGTTTAAGCAAAGGCGTGGTTTGATATTCGTAGTAGGGGTGAGCAGGAACCGCACCGCAAACCGTAAAAAAACCGCAAAACCCACACCGCAGAAATCGAAACCGCAACAAAAACTGCGGTGCGGTTCTTGAAAATAAAAAAACCGCATTTTGCGGTGCGGTTTCGGTTTTCACCCAAAACCGCACCGCAATAACCGCACCGCACCGCAAAGTCATATTCAAATCATAATTTTTGTATGATAAAATGTTTTTGTTTATACTTTCATAATTAGTTGTTTTAAACGAATTTTATAGGTTAATTATTATTGTTTTTAGGTTATATAATTTTATTTTTCTATCAATTTATCATCGAAATTTTTAAAATTCTTCACCCCAATTGACTTTTACTATTGTATAGATTTATAATCAGGGTCGTCTCATTGATTTGGGGGGCCCGGTTCGAAATCACAAATGAGGCCCCCATAATCCAAGTCTTTCACTCTTTTTTTATGTGGCCAAAAGTTTGTCGTTTACGTTTTATATGTGGTCCGGTTCAACTTTGATACTATATTTAACAAAGACACTAAAAATTCAAAACTTTTATATGTAAAACTATAAATATTAATGGATGTATACTAAATTGGTGGCCCCTTACAAAGGGGGTCCGGTACGGTTGCACCACTTGCACATGCTAATCGCCGCCACTGTTTATAATTTCATACAAAATACACAACATTTTGTATATATGTTTCAACCTTTCATATAACCTTATGATATATTTATTCTATAATAAATATATACAAAAAATATAATTTGAGAAAAAAACTTTAAAAACCGCAAAACCGCAAAAACCGTGAACCCGCAAAACCGCGCGGTTGCGGATTCTCACTTTCTAAAAACCGCAATTACGGATGCGATTTGATTTTTACCAAAACCCGCACCAACCCGTACTATGCTCGCCCTTAATTCGTAGACGTATTTAGTTCCCGCCCAGCCCATGGTTGAAATTGGATTCAAAAACCCATTTCGTTTCTGACACAACCCTGTTCATCTCTCTCTTAAGATTAACTAAACCTTTTTTCTAATTTAAATCACAAATGAGTTCCCGTTCAGGTAAACAAATCCCCCTAATTTTTATTTTTTTAATTCTCATCTTGCCATCTAACTACTAACTAATTTTATCATTGTTTTCATTTATTGTAGGTTATAATAATAATAATAATAATAAGAAGAATGGAGATGTTGATCTGTGGTCAGAAATCATAGCAACTGATTCATCATCATCTGTTGCTGCTGATAAAACCAGCGCCGTTGTTTACAGACGCAAAAGCGACAAAGATTCATCATCCACCACGTTTGTCATTTTTCTTATTTAATACTACCACTTTCTACTTGCTTTTGAATTGCTCGTTTCGGTTTAAATTAATTTATCTACTTTTATTGCATTTTTCAAAATATATCCTAAAATGCTGCACTTGAGTGCTTATTACTACTCAGTAGGGGTGGCAATTGGTTCGGGTTGACCTATTCGGGTTGGCGGCTTATTATAACCTCTACCCAAACATGACCCATTTATTAATCGTGTCAAGAAGCTCAACCTTAACCCTGCATAACACGTGTAACCCGTTTGTGACCTGTTTAAGTAAATAGGTCAAGCGATGAATAAAGTTGGTGGTTTGTCTATTTAACTAGTTTAAATGGAAAAAATGATACAAGGATCTTAAAAATGATAAAATAACACAAAAATAACTATACAACAATTTCAATGATATCTAAGTTATAATCGTAATTCACTCATATTAAGTACATAGCAAAATACAATTAATCCAAATCCAACATAAAATCTAAGTTATATATATTTTATATTTTAGAGGCTTGCATGCTTAAACGGGTTCACGGGTTGACTTGTTTAATACTTACTCAACCCAAACACAACCCGTTTATTAAACAGGTTAGACGGGTTGACTTGGAAACCTGTTTATCCTCAACCTAAACCTGTATAACTTCGTGTCGGGTTTGTGTCGTTTATCGTGTCATGTCGAGAATTGCCACCCCTACTTATTAGAGACTAGAAGCATACGCCAAAACCCTATTCATATTAGTATGATGAAAAATCCACCTCTACAGGAAGGAGGTGAGCTGTAGTCTGAAGAAGAAGAATAATAATCGAGTGAGTTTAGCTCCTGGAAAACGTGTTAGTTGGAACCGTTCACTCTTCACCAGGTTTCTTTTCTTTTTTTAAACTATTTTCGTGTTTATGTATTGTTTGCTTTTACCCAATCGGGTTAGCAAAAGCTTTTAACCTTATTGGAACTACTATGATTTGTAGAGGGCGAACAAGTATTGCTGTTGCTGCGTGTGTACCAGAAAAGGAGAAGCGCATAAGGAAACAAAAACCTCCCCTTGCTAGAGTACCATTCTGTTGCTTGTTACTCTTGTATTTAGCCTTTTTTTTTCCTTCTTCTAATGTATATCCGTACGTGACAATCTTTATAAATTCTATATCCATTGAATAGGCAAAAGGTGCACCACCTCAAAACTATGAAAAGGAACGAGCGTACTTTCAAGAAGTTGATGCTTTTGAACTCATAGAGGAAAGCCCTTCACCTCAGAAAAAGACGTGGGTGATGGGCTCCGAAAACATTCATGTTGCTCCATCACATCTATCCTCGGTTTTAAGGAAGTGGTTATATGCCTTGGATCAAAATCGCAGTTGTGGACCCTCTGCGTCCCTTTCCAGGATTCTTGAAACTCCGAGCCTATCCAGGGATTTTGTTCGTGATGGTGTTCTGGATTTCACAAGCTTGAAAACGTCTTTTGAAACAATTTCTGGAGGTGTCAAATCCTCCCAAAATAAATTTAATTTAAGTGTGGAGACCTCTTTGACTAAGAGAATTGAAGAAATAGGGACCACGGATGAAAAGGATTCCGAGGATATTGAATATGCAATCCGTAATCTCTCTTTATCATCACGAGATTCTTTATTGGATGAGCTACAATGGGATCCATTATCAGCACTGTTAGCAGTTTGTGGGCAGTCTTCTCCATCAACGTTTTCAGTTGTGCTCTCTGAGTATTGGTTGGTTCTTTTTTACAGTGTCAATGATGGCATTAGTTCATATGCTCTTAGCCTACTAAATATATATTTATTTATTTTTTTATTATTAGAACACACTATTTAGATTTAATACATGGCTCTCTTGTGAATGCAGCGACCTCCAAAGTATTGTTAAGGTAGGTGAAGGTACGTATGGGGAAGTTTTCGTCGCTGGTGAAACTGTTTGCAAAGTTGTTCCGTTTGATGGTGACTCGTTAGTGAATGGGGAAATTCAGAAGGTACTTCTAAAGCTCTTAATATTCTATAGTTTGGGTAGTTACTTTTTGACTTAAAAGTTGCAATTTTCTTATCTAAATAAGGTTGAAGAGTTAAGTTGTTACTAGGCTAGGTGTACATTATGACAAAGCAACAATACTGAAATGGTGTTCTTGCTTCTATATGGAACTTCTAGCCTGTTTTACTCTCAAATGGAAATATTGATTGAGAATGCAAGTGTTTTTGATAAAACGGTAACGACTTGCATTTGGTGGTGGGCGTTGGTTTTACTGATTCCTTGTGTTTTTGATTATGCAATAGAAAGCTGAAGAATTACTCGAGGAAGTTATGCTTTCGTTGACCCTAAATCAGTTAAGGGGAAATGACAATCATGTTCATAATGTTTGTCCTACATTCATACAGACGTTAAGGCAAGTCTTCCTTTACTCTCTTTTTATGTAGGAATGGTCACATGTTCATTCTTTTAGGCAATTTTCACTCTTGTTCAGAACTTCAGATAATTTCTAGTGTATTTGGTTCACATAAATGTTGAGTTGTTTGATATTGTAAATGATCCAACCCATGCACACAGGTATTAAGCCTGTTAAGTGAAAATCGTCACCCTTGTTGCTTGTTTGTTTGATATTACAAAGCATCATACCATAAGCCAACTTCTGCCTTCGGTATGGGTTTGGGATTTCAGGCTCCCTATATTGTTCAGTAATACTGTAGGAGACACCGTTCTTGAAGTAAGAATGTTACACATAATTTATACATGCTTTTATAAAAACACTAATTCAAAATCTACAACAAATAAAGAAGACAACTTTAAAATCTGGAAACCAATTTAAGCTTAGTTTCAACTGCATATGAAATAGTTATCATTTATTAGTTATGGGGATTTTCAGAGTTATAGTAACTATCCCAACACGCTGCATTTTCTCTCTCATTTGTAGATGGTTTATTGTGCTTTTAGCTGCATACACCAAATCTATGTAATTTTGCTCTGATGACCAAGAAATTGCATAAACAAATTTTCTGATCAATAAACACTGAATTTAAGTTGATATAGGCATCGTATAAGTGGACCGTCCTAGTTAAGCCTTGTTTGACTTACTTTTTATATTCGTGGTACTTTTGGCCTATTACTTATTTGGGTTATCTTTTATCGCTAATCAGTTATCTGGATAATATCGAACAAAGTAGTAAAAGTAAAATGGGCGAAATCTTTTTGTTAAAAAATTATAGCTCGTTTGAAGTTATAAGTCAAATATGAAAAAGTAAAAGGGTCAATGCAAAATATGTTGTGGGTTAACCTCGTCATCCCCAAACAAAAACTACTATATTTGACCAGCTGCCTCTAATATATCATTTTGCCGCCATTTAGTGGCTGTTTAGTGTTTATGTGTAATCTTCTGTCGGATTGTTTTGTCTGTTATGTGAGCTATGCAATTGCAACAAATATGGTTTAAATTCAGAACTGATTACTGCTTACATTTGATTCCCTATGCCCCTTTTTTGCAGTTTAAGGGTATGTGATGGCACTTATGATGATTCCATGATTAGAGCATGGGAACAATGGGATAAGAAGCATATTTCCGAGAATGATCATCCTACAGAGTTTGCTGAGAAGCAGGTTGCAGATTGTGACGATTCATTTACTATTTTGAAAAGTTTTTCTTGATCAGGCTGCTTTCATATCTAACAATCCTACACTTTTTCCTCAGCGTTTTGTTGTGTTTGTTCAAGAACATGGTGGGCAAGATCTTGAGAGCTTTGTGCTTCTCAGCTTCAACGATGCGCGAAGTTTGCTAGTTCAAGTATGTTTCCTGCAATTAAATTTTTTAACCCATACCCTAATTTTGACCCATTTAATTATGGAAGGTTTCATTTGGGTTGTGTTTTATTTCCAAAGGGTCAAACACCAAAATTGGAAATAACTATGGGTGCTCTTAAACTGACTATACAAAATTCTGGATTAATATATTTTTTTTAATCATGATTAGCACATTGTGAACAAAAAGGTGTTTGTGGGTTACTCAACACTACCAGGCCGTTCTGATGTGTAATAGAAATGACCCGTTTCAACAACATGAACCTGGTTGACCAGTAACCGAACCCGGCCAACCCACTCATCTTATTCCCTTTACCTTTATCTATATGGACAATCTTAAGATCCTAATTTTGTTCTAAAGGATAGTTCATCATGTATTCAGGTTACTGTTGCTTTGGCAGTGGCAGAAGCTGCTTTTGAATTTGAGCACAGGGATTTGCACTGGTTAAGTAACCTTCATTATTTGCTTCCAGTTGTAGTTTGTGGTCAGAGGATGATCCTGATGTATTGAGTGTTTTGTCAATTGTTCACACATGCAGGGGGAACATCCTGTTGAGCCGTAAAAGCTCTGAAACATTGCATTTCGTTCTTGATGGGAAGAAAATGCAGATCAAGACATATGGACTGGTGGCATCAATCATCGATTTTACACTCTCAAGGATCAATACCGGTACACATTTGTCATATAATGCTTGAGGTTCAAGTGATGTGCTTATCTGATATATAGAACATCTAATTCGTTTTGGCAGGCGAAGATATTCTTTTTCTTGATCTCTCCTTGGATCCAGGACTATTTGAAGGCCCCAAAGGAGATAAACAGGTAAATATGAAACATAATTTACGATACCTATTTATGGTTTAATTTGGTTATGTTTTTGTTTTACCTTTTACAAGTCAATTAAGAAAATATCCAAAAGGGTTCCGGTTGGAAGAGTCCCAAAGGCTATATTTGATGCATAGAACATCTTATATAATCTTATTCAGTAATTAATATTTTAATGGAATTATATTGTCTTTTAGTAAATAGTTAAAGCATAATTTTTTCTTAACTGTAAATGGACAAAAAGGTGTTTGCTGTCAACCCAACCCAACCTGATGGTCTGACCTGACTATAAAATGGCTCATTTTGACCTGATACATGACCTACCGAAGTACCAATCTTGTCATCTCTAAGTTCTTTACTGGCAAAGTGGCAAGTGTAATTGAGTTTGTATTCTTTCATTTTGTGTGCAGTCGGAAACATATAGGAAAATGAAAGAAGTTACTGAAGATTGCTGGGAGGGAAGGTATGGTCACTGGAAGTAACTAGTTCTGTATAGATATGATGTTTAACAAAAAGTATAACGGCCTAAATGCATATTCTTCTATCTGATCATACAGTTTCCCCAAGACGAACGTGCTGTGGTTGCAATACCTAGTTGACATTTTGCTGCTGAAAAAAGTTTATGTAAGTCCTTACTGTGTGTAGATACAAATTTAAAACTAATTCAGATAAATCCACTTATAACATGATGCAAGCATCAATGGGTCCATATCAGTCTAACCGCTAACGTATTCAAAATTTGACTTGTCTCCTATTTTCCTCTTTTCTGTAGTTATAAGAACTCTAAGTTTGTTTTCGATTTCTATCTTTTGTTTCTTATTTTACAAATAAATGGATTGTCATTTCTTTCTTTTTTGTCAAAGAATAAATCTCCCATTTTTCTCCAATTCTCATATCCATAAGACAGTGAACTTCATATTTACCCATTATCCCACATATAATATCAAAATTTTCAAGCCATGCACCGCGTCTCGGCTTTTTGACCCTTAGCACAACGGGGCACCTCACCCTTTTTAAAACCCATGTTTTACTCATAATTTTTCATTTTTCACATATGATGATTCTCATGTCTTTAAGACTTTCTGGTGAATCATTTGAGCTATGCTTCATACTTTCCAAGATAGCAACCATATTATTTTGTCAACTGGTATCTCCTATTCCCATATATCATGATTCTAATGTATGTTTATATATGATAGGATCGAACTTCTAGAGATGAGAGGGAGTTGCGTTCTCTAAAGAAGCGTCTAAATGGCTACAACTCTGCAAAAGAATCAATCGTGGATCCTTTCTTCACTGATCTAATCGTTAGTGATATTTAACTAGAAGAATATTTGCAGATGATTATGAAAGGTATAAGTCATTTTTAACCTTTCTAACTTTGAAAAGTAGAATGTCAAGGAAAGTAATTTGAAAAGGATGGCATAGTGTACATGCATCTGCATGTGTTTGTGTGTCATCATATCCAGAAATTGGCAACTTTAGTATGTTGTCCCTTGCTAAAGAACCCTTCTTTTGGGTTGTAAATTATCATCTAATGCATCATCTTATCTATGCTTTTTCTTTTTGTTTAAAAAGGTAGATCGGATTTGAATTAAAATAATACTAACAAGTTAACAACTGTTATTATGTTTTTGGCTATAGCTTGAATCAAAGTTTAAACAAAAGTTTTCAAAAATTTGTGTTACTCTTATAAATTGTATTAGTGTGATGTTTGAGCTGATGTGTAAGAAAAAAGATTGAAGACAAACATATCTAAATGTTTAAAATTAGAACATGCTATTGAAAAAAGTTGCATATTAAAAGGAGGGTGTGTAGCTTTTGAAAGTTAAATAGAGGGAACTTTGGACCAGGTGTATCATGAATATTACCAAATTTAATTAATAAAATATGTGAAATAATTTCTATAATTATATTTATCCCACCTCTTAGAACAAGTTAACAAATTACAAGTCACTTGATAAGATGATGTGAAACTCAAGTAGATGGATTTTTAGCTACGATGAAAATCAAAATTAAAACTACTTTTACTATTAACTGTAGGGTTTAGCTAAACCTTAATTTCATGCAATATTTACGGAGCAATTCCTAAATTCCAGAGTATGGGGTCACTGAATCAGGATACAGTCATGAAAACAACTGTCCAAGATCCAATATCACATCCTCCATTTGAATTTGAATACTTATTAATTATTACCTTCTGCCTTGATCGTGTGAACATAAAACATGATGCAAACCGTGCTTACATGTCCGAGACGCCTTCTATAAATGGAGCAAGAGATTCAACGTCAAATATATTTGCTAAACACATTTTTATCACTTGCGTTATCTATATAGACTTCCTTTTTCAAATGTTTCATCGGATAAAAAATAAAATGGGTTTTGCGCTAACGACAACTCTTAGGCCTGTGGTTAACAAGTTTATTTTACTACAATTCATTGTAATGACTTGAATCATCCAATCACAATCAATTGTTTGTTGTGGTTCCATATTTTTCAGGATTGTGCCCATCTTTTTCAGAATTATCAACCAATTATAATCATTCATTCATAACCATGTAATGAAATACATCTTGTTAACCACAGCCTTAAGGGTTGTCGTATAATAATAATCAGATTTGGACCTAAAATCTTTCTTTGTGTTTCAGAATGGAATCAACTCAAATACAATCAAAAAATCAAAAGGAACTTATTATCTCGAGTATGTGTCACGTATCATCACAACATTAGATATATCCAAATAACAGCGATAAGTTAAATTACTTTTTTTACACCCTTTTAATATCCTAGGATATGATTAACACATAGGACACTATATATAGATTCAATTTTAAATACATTTTTCATTAAGATCTTAATGGAAAAGCAAAAGAAAAAGAAAAAAAAACATTGATACATTTTTTCATTAGTCTTCATGACAAAGTAATAACTTTAGTTTCTTAATATTATCATTTAATATTTTCCCTCCACATTCATACCAATACCATAATAACATCTTTTGCTTTTTTATTCTCTGTCTGCTCACCCCTACTTTATCATCATCACCTTTTTCACAGTCTCCCATGGTTATCTTTGTTATATCACTCTTCTCACTCTCTTTTAAAAGAAACCCATTTATTCATTTCCCACTCATATCCATCCACATCTCATCATCCACTTCTTAATCATGCCTAAACATCCTTGCTTTTTCTTCTTCTTCTTCTTAGCTGTGTTTTTATGCACTTCAGGTATGTGATTTTATACTCATTTAGTTACATATNTAAGATTTGGACCTAAAATCTTTCTTTGTGTTTCAGAATGGAATCAACTCAAATACAATCAAAAAATCAAAAGGAACTTATTATCTCGAGTATGTGTCACGTATCATCACAGCATTAGATATATCCAAATAACAGCGATAAGTTAAATTAGTTTTTTTGACACCCTTTTAATATCCTAGGATATGATTAACACATAGGACACTATATATAGATTCAATTTTAAATACATTTTTCATTAAGATCTTAATGGAAAAGCAAAAGAAAAAGAAAAAAAAAAAAAACATTGATACATTTTTTCATTAGTCTTCATGACAAAGTAATAACTTTAGTTTCTTAATATTATCATTTAATATTTTCCCTCCACATTCATACCAATACCATAATAACATCTTTTGCTTTTTATTCTCTGTCTGCTCACCCCTACTTTATCATCATCACCTTTTTCACAGTCTCCCATGGTTATCTTTGTTATATCACTCTTCTCACTCTCTTTTAAAAGAAACCCATTTATTCATTTCCCACTCAAATCCATCCACATCTTAATCATGCCTAAACATCCTTGCTTTTTCTTCTTCTTCTTAGCTGTGTTTTTATGCACTTCAGGTATGTGATTTTATACTCATTTAGTTACATTATATTTTTCTGCTTTCTCAATGCTCAAATGGTTGATATATATATTTTGATGGAGATTAGGAGGGTTAAGCATGGTTTAGGTTACAAGGAAAACAGATTTATGCTTGGTACTGCCATAACAAAAAACCACTATAAACTGTTTATCCATGTTAATGCTATGGCTATGTTTTCTATAGTAGCTTGCTTGAATCTTATACACCCTAAAATGATTATGGAGTGTTGGCACTTGACAAAGTAATAGGGTTAGGGCCACCAAGGCCTTTGGTCTAGTGGTACGTGAGTTGCCACCAACTGTGAGGTTGTGGGTTCAAGTCTCGCCGGAGGCATTTGTGAGATGTATTGTGAGACAGGTAGTATAGGTGTGTGAAAATTTTCGTTCAAAAAAAAAAAAAAAAAAAAAAAAAAAAAAAAAAAGGGTAGGGCCACAAGGGGCCAAAACCATCTATTCAACTTCTGTTTAGTAATGGATCTTAAAACTTTTAAACTTGTGTGAAGAATGAGGCAGCAGCATGGTCTACGCTTGAGCTCAACTCAAATATGTATGGCTAAGCAGTCTATTCATATCGCTGGACTCATCTTTTAAGATTGTAGCTCAAATAAAATTCAGTCAGTGTCTTTCTTGATTCAAGAATTCAGGCAGAATAAAATATCTATCAAAAGTTCAAAACCTTGTTCCATTGCATAATATGCTTGATCTGTACTAAACAAGATATACACCAAAACTCGATATAAATTTGACTAATAGATCTTTTATTTTGAGTTTATATATGTACCCAAAGTCGATAACGTTTGACATGAAAAAGCTCAAACTTGAAGTATTTGATACAGGTCGACTACTTTTGTGATCATCTTTTACACACATGGTTATAGGTTGCTTTAGTTGTTTTCCTTAATCAACAAAGATTAATCGAAATTTCAGTAGAAGAATAAAGATGTGAGACCAAGAAATTATTGTTGAATCTAAAGTCAATTAAAAAATGAAATGAACCCTGCAATCAACGTTTATGCTGCAAATAGTTAGTATATCTACAAATTGAGCCGGAAAGAAAATAAACAGAACAGAACAAACCCAATATATAAGGATTGAAGAGGATAAACGAGAGTTGATTAATAAAAACCCTTTTAACACAAAACTTCTGGTAGTAGCATCATGAACAAATGAATGAAAATCTTACGATCCTTGCTTATTATTTTTATCTGTCATTTGGTGTAATCTGATAAATTTATACATTTGATGGGGATGCTAACTATGCTCGCTTTTCATTAAACCTTTCCTAACTTTTAAATTAACTTGATAATGTGGTTTTGTCTTATTGCATCACTAGTAACCAGTATCAGAAAAGTATACAGGTTTTACATTTAAATTCAACCGGGTTTTAACCCTTTCGACCCACATGACGTGTTTTTGTTTTAGTTAAAGTGTCTAGCACTCTAGCTTAACCCCTCAGACATATTAGATCTACGCAAATCGACTCATTTGTTACCTAGCTGGTAAACGGCTCAATTATGTCATTATATAGGATCTTCCTACCTTTATATGTTCTGAACTTCTGAATATAGCGAAATGAGCTACTATCAACAACTTTTCTTCCCATTAATAAGTGTTACCCTTGTTTTGACAGTTAGAAGCTCAGACATTCCTCATGCCAAAAACTTGCAAGACTTTGAGAGGAGAGAGGCTGAAAGAGAGAAGAACAATTATTTCCTTCTATTCACAGAACACTCATCGAATATTTCCACTATAAACTAACTGAATTTGACTCCATTGATCCCCCAACCACAGCCTTACCTTCGGCTCCAATCACCAATCCAGTCACCGCCCCTGCAGTTAATACCGCACCCGGTATAGTCACGGTTCCAGGTGCTAACCCTGGTGGTGTGTCACCAGTTCCTCCTACTACCACCACTCCTGTCACAAATCCAGTAAACCCACCTGCACCTGTCACTAATCCAGTTACAACCCCAAGTACAAATCCTGGAGGACAGCCCACGGTGAACCCTGTGACCACACCAACTACAAACCCTGGAGGGCAGCCCACAGGGAATCCTGTGACAACACCATCTGTAGGAAATGCTCCCACGGGTCGAGGACAGAGCTGGTGCATAGCAAAGAATGGAGCATCACAAGCAGCACTGCAGTCGGCTCTTGATTATGCATGTGGGATTGGTGGAGCTGATTGTGTCACTATTCAGCAGGGTTCAAGTTGTTACGAACCAGCTACCCTTCAGAATCATGCTTCGTATGCCTTTAACAGTTATTACCAAAAGAACCCGGTCCCAACAAGCTGTGATTTTGGAGGAGTTGCTACTGTAACCACCACCAATCCAAGTAAGACAATTTCGCTTTACATTTCCATTTCATCATTCAGTTGGGTACTTGGATTATCAAGTATAATGTTTGGATAAAAATATCATGCTTAGGATTATCTTTAGGTTATGGGTCAAATGATACTCTTAGTGGGACTAATTTCTTAGGGCAATATAAAGTTATTTATTTGACACTTCTTTGAGCATAAATTCGAGAGACTAAACTATCCATTTTGTAAACCTTCTGTTCTTTAGATGAAAATTTACCATTTTTGGTCATGTTATTCTTATTTGCCAAATAATAAGAATCTGTCAAACATTCATATATTTGGTATCCTACTATTAAAGTATAAACATTGTAAGCACATCCAAACACTGTTTTTCTATTGGGTATCATATTACAATAAATTATTTGATTCAGTATCAATTGATCAGTTTCATAGCACACCTCTGACCGTTCTGATATTATACAGGCACAGGTTCATGTGTCTACCCATCATCGTCATCATCATCCTCAACAACACCTACCACACCCTCAACCACGCCTACCACACCCTCAACCACACCCACCACCGCACCAACGACCACAACTCCAACTACACAAGCACCTTATAATCCAACGACTGTGCCTGCACCTGCTACATCATCTCAGGGATCAACGATGCCAGGGTAAGTACATTTTTTTGGAAAAAAGTGATCATTTTAGTAAGCTATACATTGAATATGGGCTTAGCTTATATCTTGTTGGTCTGAACTTTACAGGATACAATCTCCAACTCCCGGGTTTAGCATAGGAAACAATGATCCAACAGGACTGGGAGCTTTTGGTGCAAGTCCTCCCTTGATGAACTCAGCATCTGCATCAAACAATCTGCAGCCCTTCATTGAGCTCCTTATGATTTTACCAATCATCTTAAAGGTATTAGTATTCGTGTAGAGATGAGTCGGTTTCATCAGCGAGAGGCTTTACTTTCTGACTGTTGAAGCTGTTACAGTAGTAGATGGGATCTCCAGCATTCTCATATATATAGAGTACTGGTTTTAGATATATATATGGTTAGAGCAGAAGAGGGTGTCATTTGTTATTTGGGGTTTGTATAATACAGAGGTTTTGCAGTAGTTATGTCATATGTATTTAGTTTGACTTATTTATAAAGCATATCATATTATTTCATATGCCAATTAAGACTCGTTTTGACTGAAGATGCAATTATGGGACTTCTACTTGTGTCACGTTTTTGTATCAACTAAATAATCTGGTCATCTAGCAATCTAACATAGCATGGCGATGTCTGTCTAGAGCACAAATAGTGGCATCAGCCAGCCAGCGTGGAGCGGCGGCATCCACGCAACCACACCTGTCATCGAGGCAATAAGGTAGGGGTGTCTTTCATTGTTTATAAAGTTAGCTACAAAAACTTTAGTCGTTTTATACATGTATAACTGACATAATTAAATCAACTTTATAATTTTACATAAAATTTAGGCAAAAATATATGTTGTAAGACATGTTCATGACTAATAATTTTATGCTCCATGTGACTAATAACAATGTACAAATTCCAAGATAATCAAAATTATCTCAATTCATAAGCAAAAGAAACAAGCTAGCCATGTTTTTTTTTTGTCGGACGGAAAATACCCCTTCAGGCTTTAGAAGTGTTACTTGCTACACTTACATTTCAGACCAACCACACCACAAGGATGATCTGAGTTCAAATACAGGTATACAACCCATTAACACTTTGGAAACCAAATAGGGGAAATTAACTTGACCTTTAAATTACTAAAGTCTATCGCAAACAATCCGAGAACAATCCCGTCTATGAATACTACAAACATTTTCATTCTTCAACTCTCACCAGCTTACCGAGCAAGACATAGGTAACCGTCCTTATCATCTTATCCATTGACAATCAAGTACTTCCTTTTTGGTGGCTAGGGAATTCAACACGTCTCACTTTTGAAGTTTCTTGACCACAACAATGCATCAACTTCGGTTTCTTTGAAATTAGTGGAGCTCTGATATAACTTATCACATAATATAGTGCCAAACAAGTTACAACTGCTAGAATTGCAAGAGGAGTGTCGATAGAGCTCTGAAAAATACATGTAACACCAATAACAAATATCACCAACTTGACAGAGTGAGGTACCACGTCATCAACATCTATAGACAATGTATTCTTGCTAACAATGGGTGCCAAGAGTAAAGCAATTCCCACCACAAGCAAGACATAGCGCCATCCTTGTGACACTTCATGAATAGAAATGGAAAGAGAACCACTGAGCGTGATATTGAACTTTATATCAATAATTTGATTTTCATACGGGGACAAAACAAATGTCAACACCCCATCTTTAAAAGGTCGCCAATCATCCTTTTCACACTGGCACATCTCGAGTGAAGCATTTTTGTGAAAGCAAATTTGGGCTCTGTCATGCCACAAATAACTTAAGACATTTGTCGTAATCAACAAACCACGGTATATTTTGGCAAAACTCCAAAGTTTCAGTCGGGATACACCATTCACGAATACACGCTCACAATATTCAGAAGAGCCGTCTAGTGGTGTGGGGGTGACTTCTATACTCGGACTGCTCACATTAACAACATTTGCATCGATGTTTTTCGAGCCACAAGAGACAATGAATGCTTCTTCTATTTTTGTCCTATCTGACACGTGATTGCAGAGGTTCTTAAATGGCCGCCTATGCATATGCCGGTATTGACTTCGAAAACCACAATGTTTGGCAAATAAAGTCATCGTAGAGTGGATGCACTGCAAGTCCTGGTCGAGAAAACGGCGCTCACGTGGTGTGACGGAATATAGGGTTGACCAGGATTCAGGGCCGAGGAGTACTGCCCCGGCCATCTGGATCCGGCTTTTGACATACTCCTTATCTGTCATCATTTGATTTATGATCTTTACACCGGTGGGTCTATATGATCTTGAAGAACCAGCATAACTATCCCACAACGAGTAACTCGGAATGTCTCTGAAATATATACTAGACGCCGTACCAATGCTAGAAGAGATGCTGTTGCCGATAGATTCTAACAAGTCCCATGATGAGACGTTTATTGGCTTAAGGGGTTTATGATCGTCTGAACTCCAGGTGGCATCACCGGTTACATTGGAGGCGAGTAAAATCACAAGAACAAATATGAAGAAACGTCTAGTCATTGAACCTATTACCTGACTACCTCCAACTCCACGTCAGCACTGCCACATCAGCATCTTCTCAGCACCTCCCCACCACTTTTAGGTTGGTCGTAATGGTGTATATTACCACGAGTGGTGACCACTATACAAGTCCTGAATTACATATACAGCCTCTTGGTTTCTTTTTGTAGTTTTAATTGTTGGTCGAACTGATTTTATACCCCGTGTAGTTCTCTAACCACTTTGACCTATCAATCAAGATTTTCATAGTCAATTTATTAGTAACATGAGATGCAAATTATATAAGCACAATATAATCAAGAATATATAAGATGACAAATAATTATCAAGCGTGTCACATAAACAGGGAAACCATATTTGGAAATATATGTATGTTTATAGGTGGTGATGACAAATTGTCTTGAAAAGCAATAAAGTAATGATCATAAACATATGTTTATCGAAACAGCTATAGCATAAATAAAACTAACATAGCATAACACTTAATATTCATAGTAAGACTCAACTTATTCTGAGAATCAACTTAGGCCTAAAAAGGTAGCTGATCAAATTTCTAATGGATAGAAGCAGTGACGAAGCCAGGATCTTTGATCCGGGTGGGCCAAAACAAACACAAAAGAATTTAAAAAAGGTAAATGTATAAAATTTAAAAGCGTCTTACGGTAAAAACTTTTCATTAAAATAATCTAAACTAAAAATTTGTGCAATATTACTCAACAATGAATTACTAGATTAAATATAATCACTCATTCAAATATTTCATTAGTCACAAAAGTAAATATAATGAAAAGCAAGTGGTTCACTTAATCAGTTATTTTGTTGTCATTGGCGATTGAAATTCCATAACTTGACACTACACTTTATATGTTTATTTGGATGGGTCAGCTACTCAGCTCTTTTATATTTGGGTGGGACAAAAATTATATAATGGTTTTAAATATATGCTAATATATGCATATCATTCATATCTTATAGAAGTTTGGGGTGGGTCATGGCATACCCTATGTCTCACATGGCTCCGTCCCTGNAATTAAATCTTAGATTAATCTTGACCATTAGATTAAAAAGGATGGATGGTGGGGATTTGTCCATTGGTATGTACCAAAATAAGGGTATGCAAAAGAATTTTCCTCTTATATTTATAAGTATTCCACAAAATACAATACTCTAATTAAGGTAACTACTAACATTAAGAGATATGTACATCTATTCTATATTTATCTATAACAATTTGGACTTTTTATCTTTAAAAATCTTTAAAAATTAAGTTCACACAGCTTCTATTATTATTAACTAGCCTATAAACCCGTGATAAATCACGGGTGGCTTATAAAAAACATCTAGAAAAAACAAATGCTAATTTTCAAACGATTAGCGATTATATGCGTAGCAACTTAAAGGATATGCAAAACATGTGAAAAGATTAAACAAAAATTGAAAAATGACTTTACATACAAAACTTCAATAACATGAAACAAATAGTTTGCATTAGACGGTTGGATCAAATTTTCTGTAGCACTTTGCGTTGAACATCATTCAAGAAACTACATTGTATTTCCAGATACATTAATTGAGAAAGCATACGAAGTCTCTAGTTTGCATGTCTGATGTTTGAGTTACTTGAACACAAAAAGCATCATAACACCAAGTATTTATAGTTGATTTTTTGACAAACTTTAATAAAGAAATCATAATCCTCAGTCTTCATCATGTCAATACCCTATAGATAAAAACCAAAATAAAACAAACGCCTCTATTGTTTGAAAATTTAGCTTACAGTATTTTATAAAGGGCAAATGACAAAAAATGCATCGAACTTGACATTTTTGTGACTGTGTGTAGCCAACTATTTTTTTTCTTATTGTGTGTACTGCACTTTTAAATTTTGATCATTGTGTGTATTTTGTAACTATTTAGCCATATAAAATGACCATTTTACCCTTCAAAATTTGAAAAAACTAAGGGTAAAATGGTCACAAAATACACACAATGATCGAAATTTGAAAGTTCAGTACACACAATAAGAAAAAAAATAGTTAGCTACACACAATCACAAAAAGTATCAAGTTTGATACATTTTTATGTCATTAGACCTTTTATAAAGCAAACAACTTTAAAATGTAGACAAACAATGCAACACTCACCTAATATGTTTTTAAAATATAGATGTGCAGTACAACTCTCATTTAATCTTTCCATAAGGCCTTCAATGAGACTCATATATGAGACACTAATTCATGAATTTGAGAATTAAGTAATAACACATAGCTCAAATTAAGATCTTGAACGTTAGGCATCAATCTTAGGAGGAATGTTGTAGTTATGTGTATGACTTGTTTGCCTAAAACTTTGCTCATTTACTCTCAAAGTCCTAGTTATCTTATGGCATATCTTTGCGACCATAAGGCATTTTAAGAGCAAAAACCAACAACATACACCAACCATCGACCGACATGCCATAACCTAGAAATATCACTCGGACACTTGATCGAGTACAACCTACACGGTCTTCCAGAACATGATGCTGGAACCCATTTAAAGAGTCAAGACCTTACTGGTGGTAACTGGAAGCTTGACTGTACCCAACCCAGCCACTTTAATACGACTATTGTTGTAAAAAATAACCTCATGGCCACTTAATGAGTGGCAGTCTACAAACATGTCCCTTGAGTCACAAACACAGAAAAGTGTAATCACAAAACCGAAACAACAAAGGATCTATTTCAGTAAAACATGAAAGGACAAATATATCAAATGCATCACAATGAGTTGCAACCAGATTTACGATAGGATTGAGAAATCACATGGCATGAAGTGTGAATTCCGCCAAAAATTATCCAACATTCCAAAATTTTGTTGTGCAAATCACTTTCCGACATACCAACATCTAAACAACAAATACAAATTTCTTCAATATCTAAAAAATTTAATAACACCAACTATGATTGCCATATTGATGAACTCTGATCACTATATCCGTAGTCTAGGTAGTTACAAATATACTATATAACCTGTGGTCCCGCTGTTCTTAAAACTTATGTATGCCGCTCGTTAACCTGGGTCCAAAACCTGGTGAAAAATGCAAATGATTAATTATAATGTGTTAACCGTGTCAAGATTGCAAAAAATTGCAATTTATGTGTTAGCCTTAGTTTTTAAAGTCTCCTAATCCGGAATTACGTTTGAGAAAGAGAGAAAGGTTGACACACCTAATAGGTTTGAGAAAATACATATGTTAATGCCACTTCAAATATTTACAGACATTTATTACGCAGTTAGATTACGGTGTGAAAAACATAATTAAAAAACATCCGTCATTACTTGCCATTAAAAGGATTATAATCGAGTCCATATCATATAGCTTCTACGGCATTATCAAGCAACATGGCTTCCAACGTATTTAAAAGTGAGGGGCTGGTGTGATTGGGATAAGCTTGAAGAAACCACTATTGTGCATATGTCCTTTAGAAAGAAGTTGTAACGATTTCAAGTAGTTAAGCTTTTAAACATTTGTAGGGGAAAAGCACTTGTCAAAATAGCTTAAAAGTTGCACTCTATATTTATTGATAAGCAGACGTGGATAAGCAAACACAAACACACTCAAAACTGTATATTTGTTAATACTTAGCATCATGAAGCTCATAATTAATTGTCCAACGGTTAAAAGGAGAGTAATTCTTTTCGAGCATCACAATCCAAACTATATGTTGCAGAGGATACAAAATTCTGCCTAATTAATAACTATAGTCGGTCAAAATTGGATTTGGAGGCTGCATTCAATACAAATAAACTTTACCCAACTTTAGATTCGTTTTCTAATACTCTTTTGATTTTGTTTAATTTGCCATTCAACACCCATAAGAAAAAAAGCATGGCATGGATTTACCCATTTATAATAAATGGGTCGAACTTCTCACCAACAAACAATAGGAAACATGGTTAGTTACCAAACCTTGCAAGTGAAGATCGAACGTTTGGTTAGCTCGTAAATGTATCAAAGCTTCTCTTAAGTACAAGCTGCAGAAGGAGCTAAAGGGAATAAAAATAAATAAAAAACAACATTAGAAAAATTATTGAAACCAAGACAAGTTGATAAAAAAGGAAGCCTTAGGGCGAAAAATAAGTCTTAAGAGCAGCAAAATAAAATAGTTGATTATCTCTTTATAATTTTAAGACCCACAAACTGTAAGCCAAAAGTTAATAATATTGAACCATCTAAACATGATCATGTCAAGGTTTCATTATCAGTTGTAAATAGTTTATAATATTGCCATTCACAAAGTTTTGCTATCTATGCCTTTCCTAAAAATAACATAAGTTTGCAATCTCGATAATAACAACATATCTTTGTAATAACAGTGTAATTACTATTTAAGTTAGAATCACAAAATGATTAATTTAAACATCTACTTATGATCATTTTGGTATGATATCATAAACACCAACTTAATTTATGAGAAACCAAATAAACTTTCAAGACTAACTTATGCTAGTAAAGTATTAGAGCTGTAAATTCCAGATGAAGGCAATGACGACCAACATCATTCTTACACGGAAAAACATCAAGCAAACTTACATATATACATCCACTTGTAATAATAATCTAAATGAAACACCAACCTACAACATCATTCCTACTTCGAAAACCAACCCAATGTATATTTCCTGCTTACAGCAATATCACCAACATTTTACTTGTAAATTAGCATTTATGTATGTTTGGCCATTATAATTTAAGTTCCATATCTACCTTACATCACTTGCACAACCACAACTTTATACACATTTTTTGCAATAGCAAATAACATTAGAGAATAAACACTATATACTTTTACGAAGAATGCATAACATTATAAAACTAAAAATCAACATTTTGAGAGTTACCCCATCTGCACGAAAGCCATCTCTTTTGAGCATTACATCAAACACTTGTTACGCATCTTTAAGATCACATAACCTATAATAAGCCAACACATATAAAACCTGAACATCAGAATTATATCCCCAAGTAACCAAGTTTCACCGATTCTTGTACACCATTTACACATTAACCATGATCATTAGAAGAGTAGTCTTTTACTTACTAATACGAAAGAGCCAGAAAACTAACAAAATGATTAAAAGGCCTTTATTTGTTTTGAAAATTGAAACAAACAGATAAGATTATCATATTTAATTATCAATTGATATACACATTCAAAATAGTAGTCGATTCAACAAATAATAAAAAAGCCCAAATTAGAATTTCATTGGTAGTAATTTCAATTGGTAAGAAAATCTTTACCTGATACTAATTGCGATTTTTATGTTTTGCTTAAACTTCGGATTGACATTCAGTTTCGAAAGAATGTGATCTCAACCGAATAAAAAGGTGTGGAACTCAAAGGGGAGATAGAGGTGTATTATGTGACGTGGATTAACTGACATGGCTTTAGTGACGTGGAGGCAATGCCAGCGTGGCTTTAATGCGCTGTAAAAATTTTCAAAAAAACTTTTGTTTATTATATATATAGATTTTAAAATAAACTGTGCACATTAAATTATATGTTATAATAATAAAATATAACTAATATAAGAAATTTAATATGTTTTTATTTACATATTAAATAAAAACAGGATATTAACAAACTACTTAAGGGGTTCTTATGGTGTCAAGGGGAATTAACAAAAGGAAAAGCTAAAATTTCTTGGGAGAATATCTGTAAACCAAAAGACCAAGGAGGTTTAGGTATTAAAGACTTGCAAGTTTGGAATGAGGTGTTGATTATGAAGCATCTGTGGAATGTTGCAGCTAAAAAAGATACTCTATGGGTGAAATGAATTAGTGTGGAAAAATTGAAAGGAAGGAGTATATAGGAAATCTCACAAGATAGTAATAGTAGTGTTGGGTGGAGTAATATTCTGAAACTTAGAGATAAAGTAAGGAATCATGTAGTTTACAAAGTTGGAAGTGGCATGAGTGTCTCTGCATGGTTTGATAAATGGTGTGTTGCTGGTGAGTTCATTTCTGCCAGAGAAGTTTATAATGCAAGGTTTACAAATGAGTGTACATTGGACAAGTTGATCAATAATGGTGAATGGAATTGGCCTGAGGAATGGTTGGTTAAGTTTCCTGTTCTGAATACTATCCAAATACCTACTCTGCTCAATGATGTACCTGATTAAGTAATGTGGGAATCTAATGATGGGAACAGAACTGAGTATGCAAGCAGGATTGTGTGGAAAGATATGGGTGGCAGTGGTAATAAAGTGTTATGGAAAGATGTAGTTTGGTTTCCTCAAAGTATCCCAAGGCACTCTTTTGTTTTATGGATGGCAGTTCAATGCAGATTAATGACACAAGATAGATTGGCAATCTGGAAACCTATGAAGATATGAAATGTGTGTTCTGTAAGGGTACTAAAGATTCACATGAGCACCTATTTTTCTTGTGTAAGTATACTAACAGAGTGTGGAATGAGATGCAAAAGATGATTGGTATGAACTGTACAAATAACTGGCAAGAAATTATTGATAAGTTCTCCAAGATGAAAGCTACAAGAAATATTTGGAGTATTATGAGAAGGTTGGTATTGGGTGCAACTGTATACTATGTCTGGCAAGAAAGGAATTCAACAATCTTCATGAATTGTGAGAGAAATGTTGATGCATTGTTGCAGACCATAACAGACAATATCAAATGGAGAATAATGAGCTTCATTGTGAAAGATACTGATCATGTCAAGGAAGTGGAAGCAAAATGGAAAGTGAAGTTTAAAAAGCTTGAGAGGAATGCAGGTCATGAATAAAAAGTCTGTATAATACAGAGTATGGTTGTTTCATGTTGAATTAGGAACATAGAATGCTTGTGTGTTTAGTCAAGTTAATTTGCTTCCAGGTTTCTATTATAGCAAGCATGGGTATGTCCATGACTATGCATGAAACCTTTGTACGCTTTTGTGATTAATAATATTTCACCTTTTTCACCAAAAAAAATATGTTTTTATTTAAATTTGCATATAATAATAGGCATATTCAATCTCACAAGATAAACACACAAATCTCTAAAAACTATCACTAATTATAAAAAATTGTTAGTATTATTGAAGAAAGGTTCTGAAAATAGAGATAGGCACATCGCACATGAGTTTTTAACCAAGTCATGTTTTAAAAAAGTGCGTATTTGCCAAAATTTGGGGATCTTGAAAATATTATCTAAGTTATTAGTGTCATTAAGCACATCATTTTTCATGATTTTATCTTTTATTTGATAAAGGAAATCGTTTTTTTTGACATAATTTTTTTTAAACTTACTTTTAGGTAATAATTGAATTAGTGTTATTAATTTATGAAAAGACTTTTAAATTAATAAAACATAAATATTTGCTAATTTAGCAAAAGAAAAAGAAAAAAAAAATGTAAATTCGATTTTATATGAAGGATGTAGAATTGTCTAAAAATACACATTTAGTTTTGAGCTATTATGTTACTTTTGAAAAAAAAAAAAACAAAAAAAAAAAAAAAAAAAAAAAAAAACCGTGAAAGGGCTTTGGTATCTTACCTTTTCTTTCTCAGTCTTCTATGTCTGCCCTAACCAATCACCCCACGAGTCCCACACTCACCACACCACCATCACTACAAAATAAGCGATACCCATAACGAAAAATTTGATTTCTGTCTAAATCTCATGTATGCACGAGACTTATGACTGTATATCCATTTAAAAAAAATAATAAAATAAATAATAAAATAAAAATAAAAATCATCCATGCGATTATATTATATCAATTGCCGCTTTTTTGTAACATAAATTAAAATCTAACCATCTTGGGTGTTACCGAAAACATCTTTCCTAGTTTGCTTTGTTCGGTTTACGGGATCTTTAAGAAAAAAGATTGAGCGAATTTGAATTTGAGAACAAAAAACAATCAAGAAATTCCATTTGGTTTCTGTAAGTACGAAACATGATTTGGCTTAGTATTTGATTTGGAACCTGCAAAAAGCCGACAATGGCAATTAATAGAATTCAAAAAATGTTTTAGGTCCGTTTGGTTTGGGGGTGTGGGGTTTGGGATTTGGGAAATGAAAAGTAATGGAATGTTGTTTGGTTGCTAAAATGGATTTTTCAAAACCTGTCGGGCCCACATTTTTTCAATCCCTACCAAGGGGTAAGGTTTTACTCAAAACCATGGGGTCCACTTTTTTCCTCTCACATCTTTTTTATATTTATATTAAAATATAATATATAAAAATAATTTAATTTATAATATTAATTAAAAATATTATTTTCTCTCTCCAAATCCAAATTCGAATCCAAATCCAAATCTTAATCCTAAACCCACCGACAAACCAAACGGGCCCTTAGTTAACACGAAGATGGCTAGTTAAAGAATTATAGAGCACTTTACATAATAAATTTGTGTTGTCAAAGTTATATTGAAAAAGTTAATTGTTTTTAGATTAATAATTAATATTGAATATTCATATATCATTGAAAAGAGATGGATCAACAAAATAATACGTACTATACTAATGCAGATGGTAAATGTCGTGGCTTATTTTAAAGGGTTAATTCTACTGTTAGGTAACGAATTTTCTAAAATTTTCAATGTTAGGTATTTTACTCTCGAAAATACCAAGTTAGGTAACCAAACTTTAATCTTTGTTCAATGTTTAACAATATTGGGTATTTTTGCAACTGGTGACCTGCTAAACCGGTTACCATTGTACCACGTCATTTTTTATTATATTTTTTAGAGTAAATTACTAAAATACCCTCATCTTCAACCTCCCTTTTGCCTAAAGTAAAAACTCTTAATTTTACCAAAACTATTAAGCTGTAACAAAACTCTTAAATTTTACCAGTGATCAGGTAGATTTTGTATGTTAAAAATTAGTCTTTATGTTATTCTGATAACTTTGGACCAAAAAAAAAATAAATAATAAGATAATACATAACTATAAATTTACCAAACATTACATAACTTGATAACTGGTGACAAGCTTGAAGCATATCCCGGAGTTCCACACAACCCCCTAATAGGAAGCATAAAAGAAAGACACATATTTATGGTAGACATCGTATTATATATCGAGACCTACCACTAATCCACTATCATACTCCCATAAGCACATAAACTCGATCTTTGCCTCAGAACCACCAGTCCAATACCAATTTTGTACAATTAGGTAAAAAAAAAATTGGGCGGTTTTTACTGGGTGGATGGATTTCGAAATTGAAAAGTGGGTATTGCGTGTTTGGTTATGGAGATGAATGATCTATGGTTTAATTGGGTTTTGATTGGTGTTGACAATTTAGGGTTTATGAATAAAGAGGGGGAAAAAATGAGATATAACCATTTATATGACTATTACATGTGGGCCACATAAGCGTAGCCGGTAATATTACCTAACATTAAAGGTTGCACAAAGTTTGGTTACCTACTTTAAATTTACCATCAATTTGGAGATATCTTCATCACCTGTATGTTTTGGTAAATAGTCTGCTTTTTAGAAACAGTATTTGTTCATTTGTTGGCTAAGAACTCCATCGCACATGCGTTAATGATGGTAACTAAACATTGAAATTTGAATATTTTACAAAACATAAGAAGCATCCTCTAACTCATTTTTAAAAGCACTATACCGTCTCTATGTCCTATTATTAATCTATTTCACATTTTAAAATCTAAAAGTCTACAACTACCGCTTAGAAAATAACACGAGGATCAACATAGACATTGATACAGCAATCTTGAACCCTGAACTCTCCCAGATATTCTCCTTATCACCATTACTATTACCATTCTTTGCTACCGATAATTCATCTCNAACTCATAAAAATATATGATTTTTTTAAAAAAAATTTTAAAAAAAACCCGCGCGTGCGCGGGCATTATAACTAGTAATAAGATAATACATAACCATAAATTTACCAAACATTACATAACTTGATAACTGGTGAGAAGCTTGAAGCATATCCGGAGTTCCACACAACCCCCTAATAGGAAGCATAAAAGAAAGACACATATTTATGGTAGACATCGTATTATATATCAAGACCTACATTGTGAGAAGTCATCTAATAATAGTTTATGCTATAGTTTACACTTTACAATCCAAATAACATATCTTTGTATAATGTGTATAACAATGAAAAGCATTGCAAACGTTAAACAACAACCAATTTTGACAACAACAGGGTTTTATTCAAGCTGCTAAATTTAATAAATCAAGTGCAGTTGAGACAATGAATGATAATTAATCTCAAAGTCCACTTGTCCTGGCTAAAATATTTCACAAAAAAACAATCATGGAGGTCTTGCTTGTGTTCATTTGTCATATAGATCACAGTCAATTTAAATTGAAGAGACAGATGCTTCTATTGGCATGAAACAGGCATGGAACAAATGATAAGCTTGACTTTACCACTAATCCACTATCATACTCCCATAAGCACATAAACTCGATCTTTGCCTCAGAACCACCAGTCCAATACCAATTTTGTACAATTAGGTAAAAAAAAATTGGGCGGTTTTTACTAGGTGGATGGATTTCGAAATTGAAAAGTGGGTATTGTGTGTTTGGTTATGGAGATGAATGATCTATGGTTTAATTGGGTTTTGATTGGTGTTGACAATTTAGGGTTTATGAATAAAGAGGGGGAAAAAATGAGATATAACCATTTATATGACTGTTACATGTGGGCCACATAAGCGTAGCCGGTAATATTACCTAACATAAAAGGTTGCACAAAGTTTGGTTACCTACTTTAAATTTACCATCAATTTGGAGATATCTTCATCACCTGTATGTTTTGGTAAATAGTCTGCTTTTTAGAAACAGTATTTGTTCATTTGTTGGCTAAGAACTCCATCGCACATGCGTTAATGATGGTAACTAAACATTGAAATTTGAATATTTTACAAAACATAAGAAGCATCCTCTAACTCATTTTTAAAAGCACTATACCGTCTCTATGTCCTATTATTAATCTATTTCACATTTTAAAATCTAAAAGTCTACAACTACCGCTTAGAAAATAACACGAGGATCAACATAGACATTGATACAGCAATCTTGAACCCTGAACTCTCCCAGATATTCTCCTTATCACCATTACTATTACCATTCTTTGCTACCGATAATTCATCTCTCAATTCTTTCAGAGCTTTGTCACGCCTCTCGCCCATCTGCAACCATATAATATAAACATAAGCCCAAATTATCATTATTATACGTCACGATTGTTGCACAACATTAGCAGTTATTTTGAGTTGTCGTGTATCTCAAACAAGTCAATTAAAAAGGGTCAGCAATGAGCTTTCCTCAAAGTTTCGTGTGAGTACGTAAGCTAAAGTTTTTTTTAATTAAATGCTACAAACTTTCGATAAGTGTTTTACTATGTTCATTCTGATAACATGTTACAACAACAACACAACAACAACATACCCAATCCCGCCGGAGCAGGGTATGGGGGAGGTAGAATGTAGACAGATCCTACCCCTATCCCAGGATAACCCGGGAGTAGAGAGACTGCTTCCAATGAGACCTCCGGCAAGTGCATGTGTGCGGGTGAAAAGCAAAAGCATGTTATACCTTAAAATAGGACGCGTCACTGCTTTTTATGTGACACGACACATTTTGAAAGTCTGAAACATATAATAGGACAATTTTTAGTTCACATACTCAAACTGGACTTGGGAGAAAACTTGATGCAGACCTATATCAAACAGGAGGAATAACACCAATATGTATTTCTTTGTAACATACAAGTTCGTAGATATATGTATCACTTAATAATATTTAGTTTTTTAACAAAAATTTAGACATTACTCGTATTTGTTAGTAAGAAATTGTTATAATGTAGACAAAGATTTTTACTGATTGACCCATGCTAATCTTGCCACATCTACCTATTATAGCAAACTAAAATCAAAAGTAGTGTTACCCTTTGAAGCTTTCGGGTCTGAGCACGAGCTTCATGCAAACAAAACTCCAGTTTTAAAACCCTTTTTTTCAACTCCTGATCAGCTCTACGATGTTTCTCCAACTGTCACATGGAAAATTTCAATTTATTAGCATATAAATATTTACTTAAACAGTTAACACCCGCAAGATCAAATACATACTTGGGACTCCAGATCCTGGGTTTTAAGCTTCCAATGTGCAGACATGACCCGAAATTCATCTCTTAGCTTGGCTATTTCTTCATCTTTGGTTGACAAAAGTTTGTTCATCTTTTCAATGTTTCTAGGTGAGACCTCATCAAGAATCCTTCTCAATTCACTATCATTGTTTGCACCAGATTTGGCTAAAGCTTGCATGATGTCGTGTTCGACTCGCGAGACTTCATCTTTCAATTGTTTTTGTGAAGATTCTCTTGATTGAAGATCCTTCTGCAAAATATCAAGTTGCTCTCCTAGTTTATTAACGCGAGCTTCGTGCTCTTTCAACGACCGGTTCTTGTGATCAAGTTCCTTTAAGAGAGCCATACACTGAAGCTGTGCAGATTCAGCTGAAGCTGCACTCGCTTCTGCTGTTGCTTTTGTGGATGAAAGCTGTGATGTAAGATTATCCAAGTCCCGGAGGTACTGTAATGAATCAATATCCAAACAAACACATGTCAAATATGTAAAATACAGCATATAGTCTACTATAAAAAGACTTAGAAGGCCTCATATTTACAAATAAAACAGCAATCGTGATTTTGCAAGATTAACAAAAAGTTAACCAACTTATTTAGGCATCGGACTTTGTTTATCAAGCCAAAAAACTTCCAAACTTTAAAACGCTACTATAATTTAAGGTAAAAGTTAATCTAAACAGCAAGTTCAAAAGAAGTCAACATGATCAAAGGTAATGACATGTAATTTGTCACGTCGTCATTTTAATTTGGTAACCTATGTGGATTACCTTAAGCCAGTACTAATCTACAAATTTGCAACTTGGCAAGTCTAATGATTTAGGCAATTTAAGATGGTTACCTAAAATAGAACTTGGACCAAACATGGTTTACCTTACATGCAATTAACCCATTTTAAAATTGTGATTAACTCTTGGGAATGCATAATTAGTCCTCCATATTGAGCAAATTGCAAACTAAACTCAGGTAAGTGATTGATAACCACAAATCAAACTAAGAAGACAGCATACAACATGCTAGATAGAGACTAGATAGATTATTAAGAATGTGGAACTACCCTCAATAAGTGTCAACATACATTTAAAGCTATATATATAACCAATATATTTAGGTCCATGTATATCCTCTACCCATTTTCCTTACGATGACCACATTAAATTTTTAAGCTCTATCATGGACCAATTCTAACAAGATACGTCATGTGGGTATAACGTTCAACTTGTGAAATAAAGTAGCTTTATGTATATCAATGTATCAGACTATCAGTTTGATGACCGTTTTTGTAAGGTAATAGTTTGGTCTACTCTTAAATGAGTAAATTTGAGCAATTATTGATTTTGGTTGCTAATATTTTAGGGGAATCTTACCAATGAAATAATGCATAATCTTCAACAACAAACATATATATGAACATTATTCAATACTTCTCGTATTTTAGCATGATACTTTTGTATTAAAACCATTCAATCTGAAATGAAAACAAGTTACTCCGTATGAAATAAATTTGATGACATCAAAGTGCAACGACCACCAGTTTATAGAATCTTTTAATTGCGATGAGTTTTATAAGGGTCCATTTCTTCTCATTGAAATAGAACTGGTGACATCTAGTTTCATGTACACAAAATTCAAAGTAGTAACATCTCAATGTTTGTAACAATTTGGTACCTTTTGGCATATTTGTGAATTGTGAGGTTACCATCAAGAGATAACTGTGCCATGGCCAAAAGTTCTTTATAGATCCAACTTTTACCATTTTAGAACCCATCAAAGCCAAATCTTAGCCCACTCATTTTTTTAAAAATAAAAAAAAATTAAAACTTTCACCCTTTTTTAAAAAACTTAAAAATATTTCGCCCAAACCGTAAAATCTTTTCAAAGCCTACAAAAAAATACCATCGCCGGACGGAAGAATTAAAAATTAATCTTTTCTATAGATATGCAATTTTGTTATATACTTACGACGAACTTTTTTTCGTGAAAACTTTTAATTTTTTCGGCCCAGAAAAATCATATTTATGATTCGTAGAAATCATAATGAATTCGATTTAACAAAAATTCATTTATGATTCTTACGAAATCATATATTGATCTTAGAATCGATCTAATTATGATTTTTTACGAATCATATATGATTTATTACGAAATTCATATATGATTTCTTTTCTGGCGCGGAAAATTAAAAAAAAAAAAGTTCATCGAAACAGTATATAAACAATGCATATATCTAAGAAAGAAATTCATTTAATTTCTCGTCGCGATTGTATTTTTTTTAATTAGCTTGAAGTTTACCGTATGCAAAGATATGTTGTTTTGAAAAAAAGGTGGAAAATATTAATGGGTGGCCATATTGAAATTGGTTGATAGGTTCATATGCGGCATTGTATGGCGTTCTTCATGGAATCTCAACTCCTGTTGCACATTGTAAAGGGCATGGGGAACCAATGTTTCTAAAATAATCTTAAAAAATGATGATTATTATTTGATCAAAATGATTTATCCTCAAAAACCAGATCTAGATTTAAACCATTATTGATCCTATCTACAAAACATTTTGATTATTGAGTTGCGTCTCTCCACTCCAGGTTATATAAATCTAAAATTTACAAAAGACAAACTTTTTGAACCATTCATAAAACAAGCCATAAAGTATGCAATCATCATATTATTCTACCTAGCACAAAAGATTGAATTTTTATTCTTATTATAAATATCCACCCAAAAAGCCAAACATAAACAGACAAAATATAGATTATTTTGATATCATAAACACGCTTAGATCATTAACTAAAATAGATCAAATCAAATCAAATCAAATTAAGCAATTTACCTTAAATCTACATGATGAAATTCAACCAGCAAATCTTATTATTTATTTGGTAAAAGTGGTGTTATCAATTAATTTTTGAGTATTAGGAGTATTTTCTTTTTATAATTAATTTGGATTTACATAGAGTTAGAAGGCAAACGAGCAACAAGGTGCGCCGCTAGCCCTTTTTACACCAAATGGTAAAAGAAAGTCAAACCTTTTCGGCATCAGAGGATGATGCTTGAAGCTGTTGAGTTCTCTCATCTAACCTCTTCTGCAATCTCAAAATCTCTTCCTCCATGTTCTTAGCTCTAGCTTCTGCTTCCTGCATGTACCAAACAAATCCTTAATTAAAAACTATGAAACATGCATGAACCAGATCTATTAATATAAACATAACCCATTTCATTAAACAAGAAAGTAGTAAACATGCCTGTCTAGTTAAAGATTCTTTAGCAAATGACTCCTCTTGAGACGAAAGCCGAATCCTAACATCTTTAAGCTCGGCTGCAAGCGACACAACGTTTCTCCGAAAGCTCTGTTTTTTCTCACTCAGATCCCTTAACAATGGATCAATCTCCATACTTGAACTTACACTAGATGACATCTTTTCATATCATAACATCAAGAAGCTAATCCTTGTTGTAGCATGTGAAGAGAAAGATGAAACTTGTGACTGCTTTAATTCAAAACAAAGTCAAAGAAACTAAGAGATTTATTTATTGTGAAATACTCGAATATTAAATGCATGTAGATACATGATGAATTTAATTCTATGAAATAAATAAAAATATTAAAAGTTTGAAACTGAAGGAAGTGAGAGAATTAAATAAACCTGTCAATTTATATATAGATGATGAGTAACAAATTTAATCAGAGCCGCACATTTGTCATCTTTAAATAATGAAAAATAATAAACTCGTGGAACTTGTTGTTACTTGTTCATATGAATAACAAACACCTCACCAGATGTGTGATGCAACTAATTACTACTACTACTACTACTTTTAACCCACTATTTCACGTTTTTATTATAGGGCTAAAAAAGATGAAAACTACCCATATGAAGATAAATTTTACCTGTAGTGAAATAAAGGGAGTGAAAATGAATGAGCAAAGAAAATGGTCAAGTGAAAGTGAAGAGATGTGGGTTCATTAGGTTCGGACATGAAATATAGTACAGTAATATAAAGAAAGATTAGGTTCGGAAAAGAGAGTAATAAATGACAAAAAACGAACCTATTGGTTTGGTTGACCGTGACCATCAACGCGGCAAACTCAAAATTTTTGGGTCTTCTACTTTCCACATTGGCATGGCATCTTCTTTGGGCACGGATAACCTGTTTTTGTCTTTCTTTCTCTGTTTCCCATAAACACAATTTTAAAACCATATTTTTTACGTTTTTTGTTTGGGGTTATAAAAGGTACAAAAAAAAAAATTGTAAACTTAATACCACATCACATGTTTACATACCTACCAAACAATCAGTATGTGTTCACGCATTTCACTTTTTAGAGCATTAGGTGTGGTGGTGTCGTGGGAAAAAAGAGCTGGCACGTCAGCAAAAATCTCCACGGCATCAGAACTCTACGGCACCACAGTTTGCCCGTATCCGTTGGCACCAAAAATTCTGGTGCCATCGGCCCTTTTTTTATTTTTATTTTTATTTTTATTTTTTTTTCTTTCTTTTACACAAAATAAAATATGCACACTGTTAACTAAAAAGCACAACATGTTTAGTGTTCTTACTTCAGGGAAAAATATCAAGAAGCATATGAGCATCAAGTACATAATATGGTTTACTGACCAAGTACTTGACTACAAAATACAAGGTTAGTCCAAAGTTCAAACACCACATACACATGTCCAAAGCCCAAGTGCTTTCATATTTTTTTTAAAAAAAAAGGTAAAACGGCTTCTTCTTCCTCGTTGTGCTGCAAACACACACACAAACATACAAAAGCACCGAAAACTAAAACAAATAATAAAGAAAAAAGAAAGAAAATCCACCGCGCTGCCTGGTGGATACGGCGCGAGTGGTGACAGCGGCACTTCCGGTGTGGTGCGCCATGGCCTTTTTTGGGCTGGTGGTGATGGCGCCACCCACGGCACCACCACACCCCTCGCTATTACATAATTTTATAGGATCGGTTATTGGTACACCTTAATATCACTCTATTCGTTTATATTAATCTATTTTGACTATTTTAGGTTTTCCTTTTTTAATTTTGACTTTAGATATATTTTTGTTTGTGTTATATAATAATTGATGCAAAATATATTAATAAATTGGATTTTAAATATATTTTTATTGGTATAATTTTTATTAAATACTATATAACACAAACATAAATATTTAAGGTCAAAGTTTACAAATAAATACTTCAAAAGTCAAAACTGCACAATTATTATAGGATGGAGGTAGTAATATATACTCCCTCCGTCCCAAAATTATTGTCATGAGAGAGAAATCACAAAGTTTAATAAAAGTTGGGGCACTTTGATTTTCAACCACTAAAATGGAATATTCCTCCACTAGATTCTCTATTTTTACTTAATAAGGAAAGTGTACAATTATTTTGGGACAACCCAAAAAGGAAATGTGGACTATAAATATGGGACGGAGGGAGTATATATATATATATATATATATATATATATATATATATATATATATATATATATATATATATATATATATATATATATATATATATATATATATATATATATATATATATATATATATATATATTTACTTTTTATTTTTTTTATTATAAAACTGGGAAACAAAAATTACAACTCAAAAGATACGGAGCTAAAAACCATATAATATTGTCTTATCTTGTTAATAAATTGGGTAAAGCTAAAAAAAAAAAAAAAAAAGTTCATCGAAAGTATATAACAATGCATATCTATAGAAAGATCATTTAATTCTCGTCGCGATGGTATTTTTTTTATAGCTTGAAGATTTACCGTATGCAAGATATGTTGTTTTGAAAAAAAAGGTGGAAAATATAAATGGGTGGCTATGATTGGTTGATAGGTTCTATGGCATGTATGGGTTCTTCATGGATCTCAACTCCTGTGCCATGTAGGCATGGGGAACCAATGTTTCTAAAATAATCTTAAAAAATGATGATTATTATTTGATCAAACCATTATTGATCCTATCTACAAAACATTTTGATTATTGAGTTGTGTCTCTCCACTCCAGGTTATATAAATCTAAAATTTACAAAAGACAAACTTTTTGAACCATTCATAAAACAAGCCATAAAGTATGCAATCATCATATTATTCTAACACAAAATATTGAATTTTTATTCTTATTATAAAAATCCACCCAAAAAGCCAAACATAAACAGACAAAATATAGATTATTTTGATATCATAAACAAGTTTAGATCATTAACTAAAATAGATCAAATCAAATCAAATCAAATCAAATCAAATTAAGCAATTTACCTTAAATCTACATGATCAAATTCAACCAGCAAATCTTATTATTTATTTGGTACAAGTGGTGTTATCAATTAATTTTTGAGTATTAGGAGTATTTTCTTTTTATAATTAATTTGGATTTACATAGAGTTAGAAAGCAAACTAGCAACAAGCTGCGCCGCTAGCTCTTTTTACACCAAATGGTAAAAGAAAGTCAAACCTTTTCGGCATCAGAGGATGATGCTTGAAGCTGTTGAGTTCTCTCATGTAACCTCTTCTGCAATCTCAAAATCTCTTCCTCCATGTTCTTAGCTCTAGCTTCTGCTTCCTGCATGTACCAAACAAATCCTTAATTAAAAACTATGAAACATGCATGAACCAGATCTATTAATATAAACATAACCCATTTCATTAAACAAGAAAGTAGTAAACATGCCTGTCTAGTTAAAGATTCTTTAGCAAATGACTCCTCTTGAGACGAAAGCCGAATCCTAACATCTTTAAGCTCGGCTGCAAGCGACACAACGTTTCTCCGAAAGCTCTGTTTTTTCTCACTCAGATCCCTTAACAATGGATCAATCTCCATACTTGAACTTACACTAGATGACATCTTTTCATATCATAACATCAAGAAATAATCATTGTTGTAGATCGTGAAGAGAAGATGAAACTTGTGACTGGCTTTAAATTCAAAACAAGTCAAGAACTAAGAATTTATTTATTGTGAATACTCGAATATTAAATGACATGTAGATTCATGATGAATTAATTCTATAAATTAAAGTTGAACAGAAGGAAGTGAGAGATTAACATAACCTGTCAATTTATATATGATGATGATAACAAATTTAATCAGAGCCGCCACAATTATGTCATCTTAAATAATGACAAATAAAAACTCGTGACTTGTGGTACTTGCTCACTATGAATAAAAACACTCACCATTGATGCAAC